>OENM01000802.1:317-57755 GCA_900239745.1 Rotaria magnacalcarata
GTTCGATCCGAAACTCAGTCTTAAAAGTTTAAAAGCGTTGTTATTTTTGTGCGAAACATTGGTTGATATGATGAAGTGTTGATGATAGATGAGTGTTCTTACACGAAGTTTTTCTTATTCATCGTGGTGAAGGGATTTGCTACTATGATCTTGTTGAATTCGATTGCAATATTATCGTGCTTTTGCTTGATTGGAAGTTTAGTGAAAACCACGTCTGTTATGTGCTATTTGATCGATTGAAATAGATACTACCTTTTCCACTATATCTGTTGCACGTAGAATTAAATTCTGCTTAAAACGCATGTGTTCCAATTCACTGAAAATCGATGGATCGTGTAGCGAAAAATCGAAAAAACATCGACACCAGCAAGATGAGTGACAAGACTCATCATTTTTTCGATTTCCTTGCATCATGCAAATTCTTCTCATGAATGGGAACACATCTATCAGATGTAGAATTTAATTCTGTACCACCTACTCATACTTGAATTCACCGGCAAAAGATCAACAGTTCAAGTATTTCAATTGAATATTTCCAATGAGTATCTCCACTACTCCTTGTTGCTTTTTAAGGATAATGAAAGTCAATTGAAAGGTTGGAAGTTGCTCCAGCAGATGTGTAATTTTATTCTATACATGCTGGCGCAGCTTATATTCATCGGCACTCGATCAGCAGTCGAGATACTTCCCTTGAACATTTCTCATGAGTACCTGGACTACTTCTTGTTTCGGTTCTTTCGGCACGATACGAATCGATCAAATGTGTTACACTTGCACCACTCGTTGAAGAATTAAATTCTACACAACCCGGTCATAATGAATTTCACCGGCAAACGAACGATCGGGAATCCGAACTTACAATATGTCACCACTGACCAACATGCCTCCACATATTTTCAATTTTTTTCATCTCAAGGAAATCGAGTGCCTCTCTTGGATCATGTCGATCTGATGCAGAATTAAATTCTACACAACCTGGNTATAATGAATTTCGCCGGCAAACGAACGATCGGGAATTCGAACCTATAATATGTCGCCACTGATCAACATGCCTCCACATATTTTGAAGTTTTTTCAATTGACCGAAACTGATTCTTTCTTTTGGATCATATCGATCTGATGTAGAATTAGATTCTACACAACGTGGTCATAATGAATTTCACCAGGAAACGAACGATCGACAATCGGAAACTATAATATGTCATCACTGACCAACATGCCTCCACATATTTTCGATTTTTTTCACCTGAAGGAAATCGATTGGGTCTTTTGGATCATGTCGATCCGATGTAGAATTAAATTGTATGGAACCTGGCGATATTGAATTTCACCGGTAATGGATCGATGGATCAGCGGAAATGTAAATATTCAAAAAGTGTTAGTATTGACCAGCATGACTCGGCTTATTTTGAATTTGTTCCAGTCGAAAAGAAATCGAGTGCGGCTTTCATGACACATCGGTTTGGTGTAGAATGTAATTCTGTACAATGTTTCGCAATTCAGATTCAGCGGCAAGCGATGGAATGGCATGGTAGCTAAGTGTGTAGATGCGGTATTTCATGGATAATGTGGAGTTTGTTTTTCTGGAATTCTGATTGGTCGATGGTATCTGGCTTTTGGTTGGCGTTCGTGCTAGCTTCTCATCGATCATAGTATAATGAAAATGTAGGATGTAATTAGTGAGTGTTGACATTCGTTCGTAACGTTAGAGAAAAACAACAATTATATACTATGTTGGTTTCAACATGGTGTTTTTTTTATTGTATTGCGTTCTATACTACTACTCTGTGTAGTAGTATTCTTTGATAATAATAGTTCTGACTGATGCTTAACATTTAGATTTTGATAAGATACAGGTTATGGTAGTGCTACTGATCATAAGCGTGATATTTTTACTCCTTCTATATGTCAAACTCAAATATTACACTCTTCGCGGTCCTATACCAGGCTTATCACCACATTTTTTGTTCGGAAATTTAATTCAATCGGGTATGTTGCTGCATGGTAAATCTCCAATTGAAATCTTCTCAGAATTCAAGTCTCGTTACGGAGATATTTTTCAATTTTGGTTTGGTCCTACTCGTTACATTATTGTTGGTAATGTAAATGATATTCAACATATCTTTACCAATCGACATATTTATGATCAAGGCAATATGTTTATTGAACAATTTTCTACACTTTTTCCAAATGGATATATTACTTTAACAGGCTAGTCTATAGTTTATTCGTGTTTTTTGATCAGAAAATAGGTTTCGTTGTTTCTCATTGACTATAGGTTCCAAACACAAACGGCATGCAGCGATTGCTATGCCCTTGTTTCGTCGAGCTAAAATCATCAATAACTTTGACTTAATTGTCGATTGTACTGACAAGCTATTGTCTAATTGGAGTGCAATGCCTAGTCATCATGTACATTGTGACATTGTACGACAATGTCAAAATCTTCTACTCGAAATATTTGGTTTAATCAGTTTTGACTACAATCTTGATACACTCAATGAATATGATTCGAATAAAAATGAGCTCACGAGAGCTTTACACGTATTTATGAGTTCGTGTGCGTTGGTATTCTATTCGCCACCTATAGTAGGCACATTGTATACGAATCTGAACTATCGACATCGACAAGCGAAGGCCATTATCGAACGTCACATATATCAGCTGATGGACAATGAAATGGCTCAGACTAGAGAGGCAAGAGCAGAACGCAAGAGAACATGTTTGATTGCTTCACTCGTGGCGTCTCTGCAAGAGGACGAAGAAGCAGAGGCGAAAAAAAGCGAAGATGAGAAAACAGGTAAAAGTTATTTTCAATTGAATTCATTCCAAGTGTGCTACCAGAGTCCGTAAATGAAACATTATTGTAAGTAACAATATTCCTGGTAGAAGACTTCGTTAGTCATCTACAATGTTTCAAACGTTTTCTGAGATAATCTATGATCACGAGTAATAGTTCCAATAACATGTTCTTGTTGACTTTTAACTAGGTCTCTCGCGAGTAGAATTGTTACATGAGATCCTCGCTTTTATGGTCGCTGGATTTGAAACCACATCAACTGTGTTGGCCTGGTTCATTCATGCTATGAGCAACTATCCAGACGTACAACACAAGATGAAAGAAGAATTGATGAGTGTCAGTGTTAATCAGAATTTGACACTAAATCAGCTTGATTCTTTAGTGTATTTGGATTGTGTTATCAACGAAATTCTGCGCTTTTATCCAATTACTTCTGGAACCGTTCGTACATTAACGGTTGACGACCGCCTTCCAAAAAGTAGCTTCCAATTAAACAAGGGGGATTCAGTGTTGATTCCATTTTACAATTTGGCGCACGATACTCAACATTGGTCGATAGATACTGAGAGCTTTGCTCCAGAAAGATTTTTAAACGAAGACAAAAATCATCATCCATACGCATTGCTTCCATTCGGTGGTGGACATCGTCAGTGCATTGGACAAGCTTTAGCACGCTTTGAACTTAAAGTGATTATTGCCAGAATGCTACAACGAGTAACATTTGGAGATGGTGGACCGAAAATTAATTCAGGTGGATATTTTACAGGGCTCACCATACAACCAAAACATGTTGGTGTTACTATCGGATTTTCTTAATCAAAACGGTTTTATGAGTTTTCAATTCATCGTCGAGCACGATGATATAATCAAACGTTATACTTATCGTTTACTAATAAATTTAGTGGTTTCGGAATAATAAATTGAATAACAGTGATAATTAACTGCATGAAAATCTAAAAACCTCTTAGTTTTTCACTAAAACCGAAAGCACAAATATCTCGCTGACACAAATCATTTTTGGCTCAAACCAATATGAGGTTGCTTCAAGGGAGAAAAGCGGAATTTGGGATTTTTAGGATTTTCAAAATCCCGAAATCCAAACAGTGAATGATGGAATTTCGATCTGATTTTTTCCCCATATGCAGGTCTCATGATCAAGGGGGGAAAGCGGATTCCGTCTATCCGGGATACGGTCACAATCCAAAGGATACGTAGGATCCAGAGGATACGATTAATATCCAGAAGAGAGATCCAATAAAAGAAAAAACACATAGTAAACCAGGAATCTTTGTTTTAGATAAAAATGGACAATGGATTGCGCAAGTGTCTAATGCTTAATTTGCTGTAATGAGTAATCATTTTCGTCCTACAACTTCGTAAATGTTGTGCAGCCACTAAATAACAAATTTTCATGTATTTCCCGCTTGTTTGTCGGAACTTTATTCCTTAGAAATGAATGATATACTGTGAAATAATAATAAAATGACAGAAAATCAAATTTTCACCTTCAAGAATGATGATCTCTCGATATGTATCTCAGAAAGGATACAATTAAACGCCTAATGAATATCATTCTGCAGTATTTAACCAATTGTTCGAACAACAACGAAACGAACGAGATGCGAACAAACCTGTCGATCAACAAATCACGTTGATAAGAGATGATGCAGGAGATAAAGTCTTTTGGTTTTCTATTATTTAACTAATTAAATTATCTATTTGTATTTAGGTACACGAAAATGACGAAGAACAAGAACAAGAACAAGCAACTAGTGTTGTACGAGTACGTATTAAAAAAAATTTTGATTTTTCAGTGATAGACTGATAGTTGAATAGTAAAAACTTGTTTTGACGATAAACAACATAGATAAGCGTGAAAAGTATTTATTGATAGATTGGATTGTTATTGGTAGAGTCGAAGTAAATAATTAATTGGATAAATATTGATGGATATCTGTGACTAATTGATATCGTCTGAAATAGTTCTTCATCTCATCTTCATTGATCATATCAATTTGTCACATCAATTTATTCATAATTTTCTTTCATTATAAAAAAAACTCCTATAAATATATGAAGGTAGACAATCGATTGAGTGAATACTTTGTTTTCTTTCGGATTTGTCGAGGGCTTCGGTTGAATAATTATCTCAAACGATAGCGCATTAATTATGGCAGAAAAGGACGTATGTGTATTTTAATCTTCAAAAGTTCGAATGAATGTTTGTTTCATTGAACAATAAACATTTTATTTGTTTTAGAATCCAAATGATAAACTAAGCAATTACATTGCATGGTTAGGAATGTGCAAGGATGGCGCCATCACATTGGAACAATTTGAAAAAATGGTTCTCCAGTTATCACAAGAGCCAAAAAAATAAAAAAAGGTCGTTTTTTTGTTATCGTTTGTTTTTGATTTTTCTACATTTTGATTGTATGTATAATAAAACATCCCTTGTGACAAAGACAAGAACAGAAGTGAAAACTTAAATCATATGCTTCTAGATTTTATTGAAGTTGGATGAACACTAAAGTGAAATTTAAAGACAATTCGACTGTTTTTGTTTTACAACAATTAAGACTAGACGACATTGACGTCTCCATAAGAGTAGAATTTTTTTTCCGACAGACACCATCGAATAAAAGAAAATGAAAGACAATAAGTACAATTAAGTATTCGACAAATTCTTTCTAAAATGATAGAAAGTAATTGATCAATCAGCAATGCGAGTCATTCTTCATTCTTATTGGAGACAGTCGAAAACAAAATCTTCATACCGAAGATTGTTAGACGAATATGAGAAATAAATATGATAATAATGACATAGTATATAATTTAAGATTTCAAGAGAATAAATTTTGATTATCATGAAACAAATGTAATAGGATAAGGAATGCGAGCAATTGATTAATAAGATCGATTTGAATGCGAACTTGCATTTAAAAATAAGAATGATAATATTAGATGAATTTACAAAATAGCATGTCGATCAAGGTATTAATGAAATTTTTGTTAAGTAAATGTAAAATGAACGAATAACACTTGAGATCTAATCGATGATTGATCAAATAAATGATGAGTTATATTGTGAAGAGAATTTCACAGACTTGTTCGTTCAAATAATCACACACCAGTTGTACAAAAAATCGTTTTCTTTTCTTTCCAACTATTGTTGATGTCGTGGTCAATTCTATAAAAAGAAAAAAAACAGCTGAAATCATGATTAATGAGAACTGTTAAAAATACCACTTGTTATTTAACTTTGAGTTGTGAAGATGCTTCGATATTCATCGAAAGCGAAAAGTATCAATAGTTAATAACTATTTTATGAGAGAATGAAGAAGATTTTGAAGAAAAAAAGACATAATCAAGATCGAATAGTTTAAGTGAAAGAATTTATTTACATAAAGAAATATGAATCGATTTAGAATTGATTGTTAAAAATTGTACAAGTTATATTATTCGATAAACATTATCATGTTTCAAGATCTGATAACTCTCGAATGAATTTAAAAGTTTAAGGTGTCACTTAAACATTCTATTATATTAAAAATCCCTTGAATAAGATTTTTAAAGTTATTGATCAATCGATTTCAGGGCGAAAGATAATATATATTTTAATAAATCTATTGTTAGTAAAGTCTCTATAGATATTTAAATGTATATTCAAGAAATTTAACAATTGATATAAACAATGATTAAAAAGCAACATGAAACTATTTTAGATTCTCTCAATATTTTTCTTGCTTCATGTTATTATAGATTGCAAGATCATAACCTGTTATTTGAGATAATCACAAATAGAAATCAATCAATAAGAAACTCCATTCAGACTTCTAATAAGAAAACAAGTTACCTGTGATATCAGTTTATAAATAAGAAGATCGCTCGTAAAAGTCAAACAAGTAGAAGATTTTTATTAATCTTATACACTAATTTATTATATAATGAGCATCCTTGAGTAGAAACTTCGATCATTTATGGATCATTTCAAAATTCGATCAAATATTTGTTCTATGTTTCGTATTTTCAATAGTCAAACATGAATCATATGTATCCATTGTCTATTGAATATCCATTCATTGAATTATTCTTGCTTGAATACAGACAGCTAACATGTAAATCGAATGCATATGTTGCATATTTTCTCGAGCTTGATTCTTCAATAAACTAGTTCTATATCATTGAGGAAAAAACAAAGAAAAATGTTGATTTTCTTTAGAATTTAATGAATTATTTTTCTCTTACTTGTTCTGGATTTAACGACAAGCTTAACTATATGAACAAACTTATGTAAAATTTAGTACAACGAATTTATTGATAATATTTCTTTTTTACGATAATCAACATAAAATATACTTGAAGTGAGAATGAAACCGAGAGAAGAAAAGAGAACATACTTATGGCAGAACAGATATCTCCTGACATAACATAGATAAAATGAGAAAATTAATATGTAAAATACAACGAAGAAAGAATAATAGCAATAACATACAGTAATTCATTTGATTCATTACCGAATTCTTTTTTCGGTATCGTGACTGGTGCGCCACCTTTATAAGTTAAAGCGCGGAATTGTTGCTTTTATATAAGACGATCTAAATCTATGTTTGTCTCAGGGAGAATTAATATTTAGGTAAAATTAAACAGAGTTTTAAAAAGACTCGAAAATTGACAAGTAGTGAAAAAGCAAATTAGGAATTTACCTTATGCATAAAGTTACTATCAATTTTAATTGAAATTCAACTGAATTTAGAAATTTGCCGCTTTTAACACTATTTTCAATAGAAATTTAACTCAGATTTTTGAAGATATACTCAAGTAAATCGATATAACTGACAGCATTCTCCCTAAATACATTCATTTGCTGCCTGAAATAGCACGTAGACGGACATTACGAGCAATAATATTTGGAACAGCAATACAGAGTCGTATACGACAGAGTCCTATGCGGGTTCATCTGTTTCAGCCCGGATTGGATCAGACAAATTATTTAGAACACAAACCCGATCCAAACTACAACTCGAATCCCGACACAAGCAGCAATATAAAAACTATTTCTTTTCAACAAAAATATCACTTTATTTCAAATATTTATACGCATATTCTTGATGATGTTATTCAAAGAAACACTAGTGAATTTACACGAAGGTGCATGATTTTTAAGCATAACTGAACAACTAGCTGTAGGTTTATAGATAACTATTTCGCTCGCAGTCTGAAACCACGATTTTGACGCAAACATGTCGAGTTTTTGCCTTTTTTTGTGCGTTTAACGGGTTTTTGGACAAATTTGATCTCCTTGTTTAACAACAAACTTTAAAATACGAAAAAGAGGTCCTTTTTCATGATTAAAAACGCCTCGTATGTATTCGTAGATTGTTTTGCATATCAACCGATAAATTTATGTTTCATTGTTCATTCTGTGTAACAGAGACGGTTACAGGGCAATGCGAATGAACTGAGTCTGAACTTTAAAAGACCTAAGAACTCGATAAAAAGGTTATTACTACATTAAAATCAAATATTCAAGTTTTTCTTACGTATTTTCGTGAAAATGTTACATTTGACTTCGATATCTTCAAAATTTAAAAGAGAACTAAACACGATCAAAAAAGACAATGAAGATTTTCAAGAAGAAAATAAATAATTGTTCAAAAAAACCTTCAAATCTCAATAAAAGTCAGTAGATTATGGCATTAAACGATCACGAAAAAAACATATTCACCATAAAAAATATATTTATGCACATCACAACCGGGGCCGGCGAGACCTAGTAGGAACAGGAGGTGTATTTTTGAGAATGCGAAGAAATCCAAAACATCCTATAAAATGCTAGATATTTAATTTAAACTGTTCAAATATAAGTGATTAAAAGAATAATATTCATTGTTGGTTCAGGTATTTAATTAAGAATATTACAAAAGGTAAAAAAACAAAGAAGTTAAACAAACGGAATTCGATGATTAGTTGTATTGTTTATATACACATTCAAAAGTAGAAAAAGCCGCTTTTTTTCGAAACGAAGAAATTTTTTGAAAACCAAAAGTTATTCTTTTTTACTGTGTAGCATGGCGGATCGAATGACAAATGAAATTCAGTTCCACTGTTTAACATAAAAACTAGATAGTATTACAAAATTGGTAATACCCAACTGAAGCATCGGAGGCTATGACAACTCTCGTCGACAATGATCTACCTTCGAAATTGTTTGAACATAATTTTTTAATTCAATTTCAAAGCTGAACCTGGACACAGTTGCTAGATTTATCGAATGATATATAATACATCAAAAAGTTAATTCTCCTCTATTTTTGAATCATTTTCACCTAACAAACATTTCTAAAGTTGTTGAAGTTCGTAGGAACAACCTTTTATTAGTTTGAATAGAAAATTACTGCTCGCCCTAATTTGATTAAACCAGTCACAAAATATTTCTAACCTCAATCAGGTTGTGGGTGTGGGTGTAAGGTTTCGGCTACAAGAAGAGTGATATCCGCACCCTTCTGCTTAAAATATTGAATTTTCAAAAAAAACAATGCATTTTCTGACCGTACCGCGAAATGAGCGTTTCTTGCGCATTCATTATCTTGAGAATAAAACATCCGTTTGTGCTGAAAATTTTAGAATATTCTAAGGATCATGAGGCCTACACGTGGAAAAAAAGTCAGATGGAAATTTTGAAAATCCTAAATCCGCCTGTTCCCTCTTGAAGCAAACTCATATTCATTTTGGTCGAGAATGATTTGTATCATCGAGATATTTGTGATTCTTGAAATAAACTAAACAATTGAAAAAGCAAATTACTCGTACTGCGTGTCATCGAGACCCATGAGCGTATGGCAGAATAGTTTTTGTAAGGCAACTGGATTGATTGAGCAAATTCAATTTCTATACTGAGCAGATTAATTTTGTTGTTGACTCTTAGTCGCATGCAGTGTCTTAGTAACCATCGACATGACTGTCTACTTTCATATTAATGTTAAAGTCATTTTGAAGATGTGGTTGACAATGAATCTAACAATTACGTAACTTCCATGCCTGAAATCGATTTTATACCGTACATTGAAGAAAGAAAGAAAATCTATTTTTTTTTGCAAAATCAATTATGAACACAAAATGACCTTGAAACTCTATAGTATATCTATATATCAATTTTTGTTATCATACTCGCTTGAAGATTTCATCACTGATATATGCCGTTATTAATCTATTTAAAAAAATGTTCTTCATCTATTCTAATTGAAAATTTTCAAATGTGTCCAAGCAGAACTCTAACAAATATGAAAAACTATTATTAATGCGCCAATTACGTAACACGAACATATGGGTTTTTTCACCGACCTCTTCTCTTTTTTGTTGAATGATTTAACCTTCAATCTCAAAGAGAACTCATGTATGAATGACTACGATTCTGTTCATTCTCTGTTCTTCGTCTCGTTCTCCTTCAACTAAACATTTTTTGCTACGACTCGTTGTTACAATCAAAAGAGCATAACTAGTAAGAAAGAAAAAAAGAAGAAATCATCTTCTATTTGTACGCAACATACTTGCCTAAAATCGAGGCCAATTTGTTTACACAATTTTTTTTTATCTCTACAGTTCTTTACTTTGGATTGTAAGTTAGAACTGGATGCATTTCAATTTTAGATGCGTTATGACACGCAAGATACTGGTGAACCTATTTTTAATGATATTCGCATTGACCTTCGAGGCAACAATTTGAATACGAATCAGCATACAACTGAAAATGATCAACGATCAAACAGCTCAATACCGAGTCGAATATCCAGATTTTCAGGTGAAATCGAGAAAAAATAAATACGTAAAACTTTGATTAACTCTTATCTTTAAAGAATATCCTCAAGTTCGACCAACAAATCCATTATACTCAAGTCAATCAATATTTAACACTCAGGGCTTCAATCCACTAGCGTCAGTTGCAAAAAGTTCAGCGACATTAGTAAATCGTCGTCAAAAGTTTGATCCTCAAGCACCACGTCGTCCATCCGATTGGCGATGGCTAGCTGTTCTGTGTATAATGTTGTTTTTTCCAACTGGTATGTTAAGTTAAATGAATCGGTTTGATTCTCTAACAACTTGTTTTTTCTAGGTTTATTGGCTTTTGCTTTTTCTCATAAAGCCCAAATAAAATTCCGTAATGGCTTCATAATCGATTCAAATAAACTTAATAACCGTGCATTAATTCTTTGTATTATATCAATATTGTGTGGCATTACATTGATCATTGGTCTTCTGTTTGGTTTCGATGCTTGGCCAAGAACCAACGGATAAAATAAAATCTCGATCGTTTTCTTTTCTTCCGAACGGTTTTTCATAATGAAATAAATCAATCTGTGTTTTTTTTGTATTTGCTCAGCTGCATTCATCCGTTCAGATTATTATTTTATATTAAACATGATCTTAGATCCAATTACAAAATAATCAACCGTTTTTTTCGTTTATAGTAACAATTGCTTTGCCGACTGTTACTGCTTGCATAAGTGTTATGATTGTAACAGCTGATTATATATATATGGAAAAAGAAATATATTATAAGCACATGTAGTACAGCTATTATTACAATAAAATACTGGTAAAAATGGCGTACAGTACTCATTGATTTTTTCTGAAAATAAGTTTTTTTATTGAGATTTTTTAGTCGAATTCAAAATAGTATTGCGCGATTTTTTTTCTTCGACAAATGAGACCTTCATCAATGGTTATGTTCGTATGAAAAAAATGCAGTACTACAGTTGTATTCGCGTTATCTTTTGGCTGTTTCATAGTTCATGATGAATTTTAATTCAAAGTTCGATCAAGAATCACTTAAATTATTACTAACAATCTACTTTAAACCGCTTTACATTATCTTGTCAAATGAAAATACGACTATTTTGTACAAGAATTTGCAGTTTTCTGAAAAATATAGGAAATTTCGAATCATTTTGATGGCAGATTGAATGGATATTATTGATGTCAACAGAGTGCACCTTTAAAATTGATATGTACTAAATCAGTAGTTCGATTTGAATTTTCATGAAACAGCACAACTAGTTTTATTTATGCACATCTGGTCTAATACAGAATTTTCAAAAATTGTTTTCAGCCAAACTCGAGGATGTCTCATAAAATCAATTTAATTTCACAAGATGCAACATTGAGAGAAAAACTAACTCGTAAAAATCTTTTTATAGACTCCTGTGTAGATCTACATTTTGTTTTGTGAGTCATGTATTTATGTTCGAGATTTAAAAGGTCCACTAAATGTTTCATCGTTAAATTAATAAAATGACTAATGAATCGCACTGGTACAACAACAAAAAAACTAGTCGTGATAACAATCTTATCATGTTAACATAGATTCATGTGTCATCTGTGCTTTCTTTGCAAGCGTCATATTCATCATGAGTCGGTAAGGAGTAATGCACTATCGAATTAAAATCTAGTAATATTTGTTTTATTGTTGCAAAAAGATATAGCTATTAAAATACGTTCTAATCTGCTCGAATCTGTTCACTTTCTCATAGTTTTTATTTAAGTAAAAAGAAACTAATTACAACATAATTAGTTAGAAAAGAAATCAATTTATATAGATCCATAAGTAGACATCTCTTCTTCTAGTAATATAATTCACACGACTCAAGCACTGAAAGAAAGGATAACAAACAAACAAATAACATCGGAACAGAATGAAAAACAAAAATACATCCTACATATAAAAGAAAGAACGAAAAACAAGCAACTGTTTTGTTGTTTTTTAACCTTGTGTGCTCTAATAAAATCTCATTTCGTTAAAACTACAATCATGAGGCAAAGATATTGTTGTTTTTGGTGTATAGGCAGATTCAGTTTCCAATGTGTAATTTTTTCCTTCATTATTATCCCAATGTTCTTGTCCATTGACGCGATAACGAAGGACAAAGTCAACTCGATCAATATCATGTGGAATATCAATATTAAATTCAAATTTATCTAGATTACGAATATCGTTTGAATGGTAAAGATGAGTAGCTTCATATTCATATTTATTCAACCAGCGATTGAATGTGTATTGAATAGTAACATTTTTATGATAACCAGCATTGGTTACCCAAAGTGTACCGTAAAGAAATTGTTCACCGGTCAATGACGATTTGAAACGTATATTAGCATATTCTAATTTTATTTGGGATTTCCATACTTCATGCAAATAGATTTCCGGATGTTCGGAGTTCGGTTGACGGAATAAACAAAAGAATCTCTTTGGTACGCGAATTTCAGAAGTTTGCTTTGATGCAATTTCGACATCAAACGCCCATGGTTTATGTTCGATATTTAATGATTTTGGCACGTACATACTATTTTTTAAAAATGAAAAATTCTTTGAATCATCATCGGTTAATGATCGAATGTATTGCACTTGTGCTAATTGGCGACCAACTGAATCAGCAAAACGAACCATCTTTTTTATTATTCCACTAGAACTGCTTCGCTTTAAAGCACCCGTAGAAGTATTTTGACTGTCACTTGATATGGATGCATTGGCTACGAGTGAGGTTGGAGAAGAGGGCGGCGTCGGTAGCAGTGAAGAATTTGGTATTTCATTAGGTACAAAAAACTGAACTTGACTATCAGATGTAGACTCTTGTGATACGGATGGTGTCTGTTGGTATGGTGATCGGCATCTGAATTCTGAAATAAAGATTTCGGCAATCTTAAATAAAAACTATATTTTCACTTACTTCTTGCTCTAAATCGTCCTGGAGAATCCGTTTTATCATTGAGCTCTTCGTTTTTCACTGAGTGATCTTCCTTTTTTTCGTTTAATGAAATTCGTTCAAGAGTTTCATTAAGATCTTCTACTCCATCTTCTTGATTACTATTAGTTTGTTCTATTGAATCTGTTTTTGTGAGTTCATTTTCATCGTTCGATAGAGATGTTCGCGTTAACGATGTACGTCGTTTTCGCCTGCGAAAATGGCGTTCAGCATTTAATGGTGAATTCGAATCTAATATACTATCGCCATTCAATTCATCGGATATCCCTGATGATAAGATACTGTTTAGTGTATCACTGAAATAAAATTTATTAAAATTGTTTTCTCTTGTTCAATTTTAATGTAAACCTTATTTTATCTTCTTTAATTGTTGGTTCAAGTAAATTCTCATTGAAGTTGTGCAGTTTCTCTTCTTCATGATTGGACTCATTTAATGACGGCAACGAATTCGTATCTAGAAAAGTTTTCGCTGTTGTATCGTACATAGATCGTTGTTGTTCATTTGAAAATGTTTGCAGAAAATGTAGGAGATCGGCTGAATCTTGTTTAGAAAAAAGTAATCCTTTGTTAACTTCATGTCCCGAAGGTACAAGAGTGTCAGTTTGATTTGATGATGTTTGCTGTTGAACAAGTACATGAGCCATCGTCGAATTTTCTGAGGACAGCGAATCAAAATCTAGTAGTGATGTAGACGGATGACTAATATCCTCCTATAATAAGCAGACAAATAAAAGTTTATTCAGGTAAACAATGCCTATTTCTTTCTCTTCCTACAAAGTTATTGCGTTCCACACAGATATCATTCATACTTAATGCCCCTTTCTTTCTGCAGACATTTGAAGGTTAACGGAAAAAAAATATATTGTACTTGTGTTGTATTTCTTTTTAGATTAGTTAAATAACGCTTGACCAATGTATACTAAGGCGATCTATATCAGGCCATTTGCTGTTTATTTTTTATATGTGAAAAAAAAAACGATATCGATTGGGCAAATGACTAAATGCATCGGTCAATAGTTCATTCTATAACTGTTTATCTAATCTACTCCCTCCTGTTTCATTCGATTGTTCATCATCTATTATGTTGTGTAGGCAGTAACTACGTAGATTATATTTCTGTGTTATTAATTAACCTACGGTTTATAGTAGAAAGAGAAATGCAGAACATCAACGAGATGTTGCTCTATTTTTCCGTTCTATCCTTTCATATCTACATGTTTCGGCCTTGAAACTAACCAGGTTCTATTCTTACCAAAAGACATATATGGACCAAAACAAAGTAATTGCACCTTTGTTCGATGATTTATGTCACATAAACATATTATGTCTGCTGTGTTTTTCGGGTAAATTGTAAATTATCATCTTCCTATATATATATATATAAGGGGTTGAGAAAGTACACGAAAAAGTACACAGAAAAAACCTCAACATATTTTCTTTGGATTTGTTTATTTGCTGTTTTGAAATTACATTTGTCATTCACCATATGAATGCAACTGGGAAGAAAAAATCAAATATTCTATTTCTCTCTTTCTTAAATTAAGATGAAAAAAAGAAAAATGTCTGAGTACATCACATACCGATTGAGAACTAGTTTTTCGTGCCAACGCGGACAAGCCTTTACAAATGATTACTCACAAGATATGATAAAATATCCAAGAAAAAAAAATGATAATTTTTCAAATCGGCATAGATGCGTATCAGCTGTCGGTTTCTATCGTCGTTATGCATATAGCAATTGGAGGTTTTGTTGGTCATAATTTTTTGAGAATGAATAAATATCATGAGTTCGCTGCATGATTCGAAGCGTGCCTCGATCTATTATCATGCTCATACGTATAATAAACACGAAAAGAAAAGAGTAAAATGCAATAAACCCATGCTTCTTATGCATCGAGAACTTGAAGTTCAAGGTAAACTATGATAGAGACATGCAGTCAACGCGTGATTTACTAGCTGCTATGGCGCGATTATACGCATATCTTGAAAATGATATGAATGTCCTTTGAGAAAAAAGTCAAAGCTATACTAGGAACAACGAATAATTAACCAGACGATGATAGGTCTCGTTCATGCAAGAATAAGTTTTACTGTATAGTTTGAAATAGTTAATAATTATCAGCAGCCAAACAACAAAATGAAAAGTAAATGAGTACATCCGAAAGACAAACCGTAGTAATGTATATAAAATATGAAGACAGTCACTGTTGTTTAATAAAAGTATACAGATTTTATTGATATACTTTATTTTTCAATAAATCACAAGCAGCTTATCGATTTACAACGAATCAATATGGATTAGTTTCTTTTTCTTCGGCTAATATTAACGACGCATATTTGAGTCAAAGTAAATTTTCATTATACATTATTTTAACTTATCTTATATCCAACTATATAAATGAGATATCTATCTGTCAAATATTGCTTAGCTTTCATAACCACTCATCATTAATTAAGAAAAAAAAACTACCATCAATGACAACAAATGTAGATGGGAAGCCTATTGTCTTACATTTGCACGGACTCAAATACATCAGAGCTGATATCTTAGATAGCAAGAGAAAGTAAGAAAAAAGAAAAAAAAAACGCTCTTTTGTTAACGAGACTATTACGTATAAAAATGAAATCACATTTCTAAGCTACTTTGCAATGTGAAAATAGGTCAGCTAGTTGGGCCTATTAAATACAGAATGTTTTTTTTCTCCCTACTCTTTTATTTAATTCATATGATTAAACTATATTCCATCTGTTACTTGCAAGAAGAAAAACAAATTTGCATTGTGTCCTTTAATTTTTTCTATAACTAAATTGTTGACGTCGAACTGTTGCTAATATTATAACAAACTTTCCTTTGAAGTGCTGTTTCAATATCTTTCAGTCGATTATGCTTTTTTAAATTCCATTTACTCACTCCATTTGTTTGATTTGTTGATGTGTTTAATACGGATGACAATGGTGATGCTGCTTGAAATGATGTTATTCGTTTTTTCATATTAAGTGCAATAAAAAATACAAGCGATAATAAAAGACAAATACCGCTAGAAAGTGTTTGACGCCATGAGACGCAAACCCGAATCAGGTTTGATAGGAAAGGCTAAATTCAACAGATCTATGTACATATTTTATTTAAAAAAAACAGGTTAATGATAACATACATCGTTTTTTGCCATGACTCGATCATTTTCGTTAGATTCTTCATTTGCACGAGTTCTAGTTGATGTTTGGATTTCACCAGAGGATATGTCTGGTTGATTTATATTTTGCTCAGAAGTAAATCGTTTTGACCAAGACATTTATTACAATTAAGATAATATACTATTTTCTTTTTGGTTTTTATCGCTTTAAGTTTCAACTGATTATTCATGTAAGATAGAATATGTTTAGTTAAGAAACATTGATAAATTTGTCCCAGTTCACCCCATCGTATGATCTTATACCATATGAGTAGACATGTAATACACAGAGAGAGAGAAAGAGAGAACGGGAAAATATTTTGCCTTTTAAGCTTTTTTTACTCGCTTTCTTTACAACATACCATCAACACTGTGGTAGTCCTTTTGTTTAAAAAACAAACATTAAGAGCTTTCTAGTATAGTTTTCTTTTTATCCATTTTTATTGAATGATAAAACTGTCAACGACATAATCTAGTGATTGAAAAATGATCATAAAGGTACTTTTTAAGCTTTTTCACACTTGTACGTGTTAACCCNCTGTTCTGGATTAGGACGATGATCAGCAACTACTGACATCTATATTATTATATATGCTTATTATTTTTATATATTTGTTGAATATAATGAAAAACTGTGATTTTTGTGATGTTTTATAAGAATTAAAATATTTTTCTTTCAATCGAGGATATCAAATACATTTTGATTGCTTAATAAATGTTTGTGACTTGTGATTTTGATGAGAAAAAGAAAATAAACAACAGCAAAAGAAAAAAAGAAAACTTGCGTTCTTTTACTTTTCCGCACATTTCGAAAGTTATCGTATTTTCTTCATAGATTATTGCATCAATTACATACTTTTTTTCTCGACTTTTTGTTCTTACAAAATCGATACATACACACACATATATATATATATATTATTTGTTTGTAACAAACTTCAACTCAATCTAAATTTTATTCGTATTCATTCAAACTGTCCACGAATCAGTTTCAAGCCGTTGGGCCGAATCGAGCTGGTATTATCAGCTTGTCTGATGATGCTGCCGCTATCGTTTCTTCCAACGTTAGTGATTTACCAAAATCTTCAGTAACTAACACCAAGTGGATACCACAAAAATTAGTGCGTTCACATCAACAAGGCAATGGTAGTGTAATACGTACACAAGAAGAAAAAGATAATGATGTTTTTCGTCGATGTCGTGCTTTACTCAATAAATTAACACCAGAAAAGTTCGATAAACTCGCTGATGATTTAGCTAATCCATCATTTGGAATCGATTCACCTCATCTATTAAAAGGAGTCATTCTACTTATATTTGACAAAGCACTTGCCGAACCAAATTATTGTGCATTGTGTAAGTTATTTTGTAAATGAAATTTTGCTTCATTATATCTATCCCGAGTTTAGCCTATAATATTGGCGAATGTAGTTGAATTTTAATTATTAGAAAACACGAATTATGTTTGCTTTTAGTTGTATCAAATGAAATTGAATTGGTGCTGAATTCGAAGCTTAGTCAATAATCGATTATATATTTCTTTCTTTAAAGAACAGCAACTAATACGTAAATAACGTACTTCAGACTTTTTCCACAGAATAGTCAAGAGCATATATAAATATTACCCATTGGTTTTTCGATTTCGAAATTCATTTGTAAGGAAAAAAATTTATTCTTTGTCATACAAGTCCGTTCCTACCACACCTGCGACAATATATATTGATAAAAGTCTTATAATTGCATTTGCTATTTAAATAGATGCTGAATTGTGTCGTCGGTTGGATCGTGACGCACCGAATTTCGAACCAGCGGATGCACCTATTCGTACCTTTCGTCGTTTACTCTTAGCTAAATGCGAATACGAATTTGAAAATCGTATTCTTCTTGGACAATCAACAACAAACAATCATATCGACGAAGATATGAGTCCGCTAGAAGCTCGTACTCAAGCTCGTAAAAAAGCGATTGGAAATATAAAATTAATTGGTGAATTAGGTAAACTTGATCTTGTGTCCGAAGCAATATTACATAAATGTTTAAAAACTTTACTTAAACGTGGCACCAATGAAAATCTATCTGAACGTTGTGAAGATCTTGAATGTTTAAAAAAAATCATACAAACCGTGGGAAAAAAACTCGATCAAGGTCAAGGAAAAAATCTTATGGATCAATATTTAGATCGTATCAAAAAAATTCAAACACAAAATGATTTACCGTTACGCGTTAAATTTATTTTACAAGATATTATCGACTTACGTGCAAATCACTGGGTACCACGTTTAGCATTCATGGACAAAGAAACAAAACTAACCGATGATGATGGAAATCAACAAACACAAATTACATATAAATATCAGCCATCGCACACAATGATTCCTTCATTGACGAATCCATTTGCATATCAATTTCAAAATTCATCGACACCGACGAGTCTTTTTCAACGAGCACCATTTCATCCTTCGATTCTACAACGTCCAAGATCCACACAAGTCACTTCGGATAGATATCAATTCGAACGACTGAATCCTTTGTCAACAGGTATAGAAAAATTTGACGTGATTGCTCAACTTATTCCTGCAGTCTGCTCTTTTCTCGAACAATCACTCGAAGAAAAGAAAATTTTACTGTTTTAGTCATTCCCGGTTCGGAAATACAAGCTTTTTGATTAGACAAAAAAAAGATATATAAGGCATTCTTTCGTTCAACTAAATCAGTTTAAAGAAAAGCTGCATTTCCCCTGGAGATATGACACAAAACTCTTGAAATTGGTTTGTTTTAGGAAGAAACAATGACGTAGAAATCTCATTTTCTCGAGCATTACTCGCTCGATGTACTCAAAGAGAAACACTTATTTTAGGATGCTGAACTAGAATTTGGCATCGACTTATTTTATTTTCCTTCGGGGAATAAATTTATACAGTACAGAAAATTTCTCTGATCAGTATTTATAGATTTTGGCAGAATTTTGCATCATGTTCAATTGAAGATTATAATGCAGTTGTTTGCTGCACCCTCTGTCCCACTAGATAAGGTTTCAGATATCGTTCAATAGAAAATATTTGATGAGTATGAGAGCATTAACTTGAAGGGTATTGAACACCTGCGCAGTGTGTTATTTACAAGTAAATTAAAAAGAAAAGTTCGCTTCGAAAATGATTCAATCTTCTAGTTTAGTGATTGACCAGTACAAAGCGCGATCGAATTTCTATGACTACTATTCATTCCAAATGAGATACTCAAAGTCATCTTGTGTTTTCTCATGAAATGACAGATGATATTTGCTCTACGTAGTATTATGACGATTCAGTAACATATGTTCAGTTCCGAGTAGTCGATAGTTTTGTTTGTTTGTTTGTTTTTTATAGAGAAAGATCATTTGTCTTAAGAACAGAACAATCAATTCTATGATTTTTAATCAAGTAATCTATTTCTTGTTCGTAGACACATCGCACGTAAGAAGATCTATGCATCCTTTAGTATTATTTTATGTTCTAATTGTAAATCTGTGTCTAGATTATACAAGCTTATTGCCTAGTCCCCGAAATCGCTAATTGCTTGAATCGCGTAATATTGAAAATTAAACCCCATCGATGTAGTATATGATACTACTTGCGAGAAAACCCGAAACCTTCTTACCATCGACACTTAGATAAAAACTTTCACGTGTTCAATTCTACCTTCAGGATAATTGTTATCTGAGGTCGAGCTGGAAAAACATTGAATACATAGAAAAATCAACTGCCTTTTTTGTAACAACTATTTCTTTGTACACAATCGTATTGATTCAAATTTGTTTGGGACTAATAGCTATGCTAATGGTATATTTCACTACGAACGCATTCCATCTATACCATTCAAGTATCAACAGAAGTAACCGATTTAAATAAATGTGCCAAGATAAAATTTGCGATTCAAATTTATGTTTATCGTACAGACTGTAAACGAAAAGAATTTCCAGGCATTATTTAGTTGCCTTGAATTTGCTACAATACGATTGGTCGTTTCAAGACCAACCGGAGAGTTGATTTTCACATTAAAAATTTGCATAGTTATAGACCTGAACGACTGTAGCCTATCGTAAAAGTTTCAAGTCTTTTGAATGTTCATAGCTGATGATAAGAAAATTGACTCTGTAGACGGACGTAAGCGATGTAGAAGAGAAATTTTTACCATAGGCAATTTTTCGGATTGGGAACATCAAAAAAGACTTGTGACTTTCACAATGAACTATTCTCGTTTAGACCTGTCGGTATGCAAAATTTCAATGTGAAAAATCAATTTTCCTGGTGTTCCTGAGAGGAGTCCCGATATTATTACGAAATCGAAGTAACTATTTCAGCGTCAACAAGCCCATCTTTTGCAGTATTCATAGCTCATTGAGGTCTCAATGATACACATATCATCAACACCCAAGGAATCAATCAGTTGATGATTTCGTCTTTTAGAATTTTTCATCAATATTAAAATAGAAGACTTGAAATATTCTCTTTCTTTTACAGAAACTGAGCAACCAAATTCCTCGAAACCACGTCAAGCATATCGTGGAACTAACTCTCCCAAGTCTCGACTTCATCAACACGATAATTTAACGAATCCTTTCGATAATTCATCTAAAGATAATGATTCAACCCACAAACTCTCGAACGAAAATGAAAATCGTGCATCAAAATCTCCAACATATTCAAATGGCTTATCGTCAACTACATCGACCAATGGATCCAACAGTCGTCCGAATTCATCATCGTCGTCGTCAGGATTTAGTCTTCGTCCTAAGAAACCATCCAATCTGCGCACACCAATGACCGATCGTGAAGAAGTCGAATCGCCTATTATACCAAAGTCATTCAATGATTCAAATAAAAAATCAACATCAGAAATTCTCACCAATCATCCGTTAACAAAAAATATGAACAATCTATCATCATTAATCAAATCAAAAGATTCCCATCATCATCACCATCATCATTCAACAACAAATAAAACTGCAACACAAACAGCAGCCACAATGGCACGCGATGATCTATTATTAAAATATAGTTCGTTTCTTCAAATGACATTTGACGATTTTGAACTTATACAAAATGAATTACGTGCATTAAAACTGTCAAAAAATCAAACAATCGAATTTATTCAATATCTATTCGATCAATCATTACATGAACATAATAAAAATATTTTATTTATTGCACGATTATTAATTTATTTATACAAAAATACATTTATTACAAGCAATCATTGTATAAATGCTCTTATGAATATTCTTGCGAAAATTCATGACTACGAAAAAGAATTAGCCTTGTTTAAATCAGAATTAGCAACGATCATTGCAAATATTATTTGGGCTTGTCTAATCAATGATCAAGACGGTATATTTAATTGAAAGCTAAAATATTTTTTTCAGAAAAAAACTCAATTTTAGACTCCTCATGTAAAACCAACGGTGCGAATGCTTCAAAAAAGACGATCTTACCATCTTCAGTGTTACTATCATTCAGTGATGTATGTGATCTACTTAAAGATGGTCAACATCATCCGTTCTTTCTTCTTATACTTCAACAATTACAACAACTTTTTCATAATGATGAAAATTATATGTAAGTAGCAGATAATCGGATAGAGACGTTCTTGCAGCTATTTTAGAGATTTCGTCTGTAGAGGAAAAAATATGTTCGGATTCTCAGCATAGAATTTTCTGCAATACTCATTGACTTACAGGTAAAGAAATATCCATTAAAGCTAAATGTTTTTTTCTACCAACAGGAAAAATATTTTAAATGCTTAGTCACCGATCTTGTGGACATCCTAATTTGACTAGGGGGTAATAAGACTTCTTTAGGGAAGACTGAGCCCCCTCTGGCTACGCCCTTAATTTCCAGTAGATTATCCATATCAAGAATCGCGACCTTAGTTTTTCTCGATTTATTAATAAACAAAAACAAATCTTCTTTTATCCAATAGGTGCAATCTACTCGAACGCTCTCGCATAAACATGCGTGAGATGGTACCCGAGAGTGAACGTCAAGATACATTACTCCTCCAAGTTCTTGAAGATCGTGGTTTAGCATATTTGTGTTCACATTTAAAATTACGTGTTCAAACGTTAAATAAACTTTCATTGTCGCCACTTGATTCGAATGAATTTTTATCATTTGTCGAACAGCAAACACAGTTTTACGATAGAAATAGTCAATCATTTATTCAAACTTTAGTGACTTGCATTTATGAAGCTGCGATATCGCCAACATTAATATCATCGAAAACTGATAAAGCAACATTAAATCAAGAAAAAATCTTTATTGAAGCTCATCGTCAATGTTTACAAACCTATGTCAAAACAATTGAACAACAAGTTTGGGCTTTATATGCGCTGCAATTAATTGGACATAAAAATAATTTTCCCAAAGAGTTACTATTACGTATGTTTGTGTACTCATATGATCTAGATATAATCGAGGAAGACGCCTACTATAAGTGGAAAGAAGATATTAATGATGATATACCTGGCAAAGGTAAAGCACTATTTCAAGTTAGTAAATGGTTGCAATGGCTTGAACATGCAAGCGAAGAATCAGATGATGACGATAATAATAATGATAATCTGAAATCTCAAGAGACAATATTGAATGATAAAGAAGTAAGAAGTTATTTTGTTGTTTGAATTCTCCTAAGGTTTTTGCTGTGTTTTAGAATGGTCATGATGAAAAAACCGCAGAACAAGAACAAAATGCATGAGAAATTTTCGTTCTTTTTTTTTGTGTGCTTTTAACACAACATATATCAACGCTCAAATATGTCTTTTTTCTTCTTTTTTTGTTTCGTTTCATTATTAAATCAATCCGTACGCCTACTGTATTGTACAAACTATAATAAAAAACATACACTGATCGTATATATATATATATATACATATATATGTATTAACAGTCATAAAAACATTTTTTTTCTTTTTCGTTTGCTTGTTTGACAATAAATGGGAGACATCTACCTTTACATGCTGCATGTTGATGGAATAAAATCCAAGGATATTTCCCCTGTTTTCTTTTCTCGATATTCTTCTGTTTCCGATTATAAGTTAATAAACTATTTAACATATTATGTTATGTCGTCTAATGTTCGATTACTAACGTTGCATGAGAATCAACATTTTCAAAACAATGTAATCGATCTTCTCAATGACGAATGGCCACAGTCAAAAACTATTCGTATGCGTCGCTTAGAACGCTCGTGTAACGAATTGCCTCTATCGTATATTCTTGTTAACAATAATGATCAACTTATTGGTTATTGTTACATCGATCGGCTTCTCGATGATGAACAAAGTGTTATTATAGAATCTGTTTGTATACAACGAGTGTCAAGAGGAACCGGTTAGCTCTTAAAAACAAGGCATTTTCTATTACAACGATTGCCTATATTTATTCGATAGGTTATGGAAAAATATTAATGAAACTTGTAGAAGATGAACTTCATCAAAAAGAACCTAAAATAAAATGTATTTATTTAACGACAACTGATAAACGGCATTTTTATGAAAAATGTGGTTATGAAGAAACTACGCCACGTGTCCGATTAAATATTTCCAGTAAGCTATTCAGTGGTAATGAAGAAATATTTAAAAATTTACTAGCCAGTCAAAAACAAACAACCACTGATAGTCATGTTATTCTACAGAAAGGCTCAAGCATTCAACGAATTGAAACTGTTTGGATGAAAAAAAGAATTTAAAATAAATAATTTTATTTCATACTTTTATTAATGGATATCTGCATGCGAAAGGTCTAAAGAAACAACAGCAGCAGGGTAAATGAAATCTAATTATATTCTTAGAGTCGGAGAAAAGCATATGATAGGGTTCGATGATAATGTTAATTGTATTTTCAAGGAAGAAAAACTTATCACTGATCAGTTATCAAAAATCATTTACCGTGAAAATAAAAAATCTCTAAAAATTCTTGCACGATTGTCACAATTATCTTCTAGTCCCGTTATTAAAGAAAGAGTTCTTCAGTAATCATCTCTCATGTGGATCAGTGTCATATGTAAGATAAAAAGTGCATAATCGTCACCATCTAAAAGGTAGAAATTATCATGCTTTGAGTGCAATTTTTATGTTCGACTTTCAACAAAATTCTTATCATTGTCTTCTACTTTACTATATTTTTGTTGTGTTGATGATCTAATTTTCGAACAACGTAAATCAACCCGACGGTTTATTTTTCTTTTATTTGAATAAAAATAAATCTTTATTCGATTGTTCTAATTACCATTAGCCAATTTTTTACCATCACTAACACGTTTCGCATTGAAAATACATGTTTTCATTCGAGTTATGTCTCGCTTTGATTGTGACAATTGTTTGCCGTCGTTAAAATCAGCGAGGCGAATGATTTTCGACCAATCACATGATTCTTTAGCACTTGTTTCTAATGCTTCTTTATATAAACGATTTTCTTCAGTTTTCATCGTTCGTCGTTTTTGTTCCATTTGTTTGTGACGTTCGCTATACCAAAGATCTAACTGTTGTCGAGCTTGTTGTCGTAATTCTTCAATTTTTTGAATTTCTTCCGCATCTTTAGCAGCAATTTCTTGTTCACGTTTTTTATTTAAAATTTGCATAGGTGATAAATCTTCATTGGAGAACATATTGTATGAAGGTTGATCTTCTAAACACAAGAATTAAAGAATGGATAGTTGTTTTCATGGTATAAAAACCTGGTTTTTGACTTGTTGTTTCATTAGTAAAAATTTCTTCGACCTGGGGTGATATTGAATTCAATGGTGGTTGGTTGACTAATGATGAAGGCGCATCTATTTCATCGTCGAATGAGAAAGATGCCGTATTATTAAAATTCTAAATTAAAAAAATCAAGAAATAATGTGAAAGTTCTTTTTTCCCCATACGTTTTCAATCAAGTGTGAAGGATCTTCATTTTGATTATTTTTTATGTCATCAGTATTTGTTAATTGGAATAAATCATTTTCTTGTGTAGTAGAAGGTTTCGATGTAAACATATCAAAATCGTCCATTTATCGTTAAGACACGTGCTTGTATGTTTCTTGTCGCCGACGAATATGTTCTAATTTGTAACGACGACGCTTTTTCGTCGCTCCTTTTTATATCCTTGCACTCGAATCATTACGCTCAGTAATAGTTTTTACACGCAAACGAAAAGACAAGATATGAGTAAAACTATGTTTGTTTTCTTTATGAGAAATGAAGATGACGCCGTAGATTTGGTTTTGAATACATGAAGCGTTTGGATACGATTGAGGTTTCTAAAAATGCGTCTTGTGTGAAGAAGAAGTTTTGTTGAAATAAATTAAAAATACGATGGATAATTTGTTTAATATAACAACATTTGATAGAGAAAAAAAATTGCCTAACGTTATTCGCTTTCACCTGAGCGACTGCGCAAACGATTTTTTTTTTACGAAGCGACATCGTCTATAGGTGAATTCAGTTGTCACATGGCCAAACATTAAATGTAGACATGCGACGAAAACAAATTTGTTTTTCGCTCGCATTAGTTTTAACAGTTGTTGATTTTTTTTTTCAGATTGTATATAAAAAGCAAAAACTCTTCATTCTATTTCTAAATGGCTATTTACAATTCGTTTGGAGATTATAATCAAGTAAATAGAAATAATTCTGAAATTAATCTCTCTAGTTTTATTTAGAATGATCCCAATCAAACACTTATTAGTTCTTCAATGTTGAATGATATAGACAAGAGCGCAATTAATGCTTGCATAGCTGCTCTGAAGCTTCCCCAACAAGCAAATAAATTCTTCAACAAAAATCAGCCGACAGTATCGAATCCTTCGGGTGATCAGGATTATGTATTCCTGGAGCATGATTCACATGAGAAAATTGAGCAGATTTTACATTATTATGGGCAGGAGCTAGAACAAGAATCGCAATCTCAGTTAGACTGTACTCGGAAATTAATCATACGTTTGGTTGATTTTATTAGACCATGTTATTCTTTAAATGAACGAAAGTTGAGAGGTTTAAATGAATTGTTTAATGAAATATCGAGTTTACACGATAAGAAATCTATGGAACAGAAAAATAAAAATCAAGAATTGCAAAGTGAAATTTCACGCTTAGAAAAATTCATAATCACATCTACAAATCCGTATAATTCCAAGACAAATGTTTATGCAACGGGTGAGATCATTGATGAACGAATAATTATTGAATTGAAGACAAAATTTAGATTTGACATTTGATTACGACGAATGGATGAAGCTAGAAGAAGAAACAATAAAACTTCGTGATTTAGTTGAACGTCAAACTGATAAAATTAATGAACTTATCACACTTTTATCAGATTCAGGTGAATATCGAAGTTTTTAGAGAACTAATGATATCGTCAATCTGTTTGCGCGAATGAATAGCTGCGTTGACCTTGATTTTCTTAATTTCTCCAATGTACCTTCGTAGTACAAAAATGCGAAGTAATCACCCTCAACTTGCGTTCCTAGCTCTCAGTTCTATATGACACATGACGTATGTGAAAAAAATCAAGTTATATTATCGTGAAAAAGTAAAGTAGGATACAGATATCAGCATTTGACACAACGGCGAGAAATCTCTCTAGAAGAATCTCTAACACATGTACTAAAATGTCCAAAACAACTTCAGGATTCTCTACAACCATCAGTGGGACAACTGATAAAAAAATCTATAGTGCGCATTTAACTCACCACTATCGACTAAAGGAACACACTGCGATAGGTTTTCTATCCTAATCTTCCAACAAACACCATTGCATAGGCGGCGGAACGTTTTGAATTTAAGGGAGGCTCAAAGTTTTTTCAACGAACGATAAAAAGTCGACATTTGGAGAGAAGATAGACTTTTAAAATTCGTTGTCACAACTTTGATTGAAAAATTTTTCTGTATTGATCCATTTATAAGGCTGCAGAACAATCGAAAATTCTGTTCCTAGTCAAGAATCACTTAACGCATCCCCAGAGTTCCCACCAATTTTGGATTTTTTAGAAGGGCCTGTCATGAGTTCCCGAAGAGTTAAGAAAAATATGAAAAATTTTCTATCGAGAGTATCAAAAATCTACGTAAACATCCGAAAGTGTCTTCGAAAATTTGTAAAAGATTTCTAAAAACTGAGTGGAGAGTATCTTAGAAATTCCAAGAAACTCTCTGTTCACTTCTCGAGATTTTTATGGCACTTTCCAGTCATTTTTTAGAAATCCCTTACGAATTTTCGAAGATACTTTCGAATTTTTTCGTAGGTTTTTGATAGTCTCGATAGAAAGTTTTCAAATTTTTCTTAACTCGTCGAGGACTCACGACAGGGACTGCCTGGGGATTCATTAGGTGATTCTCGACTAGGGACTATACTATCAAAATTTTTCTTTCCTTATCAACATAAGCATAAAAAAATCTTAAACTTTGACTAAAGCAAACATATCATAAATACAAAAACTATTGTCCATACCCAGTAACGTGTTTTCTCTAGTTGTTTTCAATACACTCGGAACAGATGTTCTTCATGTCTAACTGATCTAGTTTCCCTTAAGGAATATGCGAAATAAAGGCATGATTAAAGTGTTGTTGTGTCATTATTGATCGTAACTAGATGTCTGTATTCCATTTATAACACTGAAGCATCTCTGAGTCGTAGCCGTTGAAGTGAAATTTGTTAACTATAAATGCAATAATTTACAATATTCATGAAACAGATTTCCTAATATATTGTAAGTTAAGTAAATCACGACGAAATCTGTATTCTTTTCAAATATCTGAGCCTCCCCAAGCCTTCCCAATTGGTTTTTAGGGGAGGCTTGAGCCTCCCCAAGCCTAATGGCTCCGCCGCCTCTGCACCATTGCCATTAGGTTCACTGTACATCTTTACACTTCTACAATTTAAAATAAAACTCGATAGTCATACCTCAGTGAAGTATCAAATCCATCTTTTATATGAAATATCTAAATCCATTCATTTCTTTTTTTCTAGACACATTTACGCACCGGACTTCCCAGTTAAGAAGCATCATTGGTGCTACGTTCGAAACTGAACGCGGTCAACAACCACCCAGTAGCTCTAGCGCTACTGTTGGAAAACCATTTCCATCCAGAGCACCGATTTATCCGCCACTAAATTCAGGTACGAATTTATTACAAACCACAAACAACAGATTTCATTTACGCGGTAGATTCATCTTTTAATTGATTGACCAATATCCTAGCATAATCCCTTATAGATCCAGTAAATAATGAAGCGCAAAATGAAGGGCGACCTACAGTTACTACTAATTATTTGTCACCACTCTCACGCAAATTCTCATGTACTAGCGACAGAAAATGTCCCATATGCAATTATCAATTTCATAATACAGCTAATGAATTCGAAATCATTACTCATGTCGACAGATGTTTTATTGAAGCGGGTATGGACGATCTTGCTCCTTACCCTGAACCAAAGCAATATGAATGTCCAAAATGTAATCAACAATTTCCATGCGATCATGAAAAAGAATATCGCGAACATTTATCAGATTGCTATGCATAGTGCGCGCGGCGGTATTTTTCAAAAACTAACAAAATAAATTTTCCTTCGCACTTTCGACGTGCTCAGACTACAATTTATATGCATCTGTATAAATGAGTAAATAGCTTAGCAATCTTACGGAGAATGTTTTTCCGTTATATTGACTTTTCTATTTTCATTTTTACGAAAAAAAACATTTGTTTTACTCTTCAATCAATAGTGAGTCTAACACGATCAAAACTGTTGTTTTTTCTTTCTCTGATTTTCATTGTTTTTTCAATCTGAAAAATAGCTTCTATTCTATTTCCAATGCGCGAGCTATGATACGACTCATCACTTTGTTTTTCGTGATAAATAAATCTAGAAATAATAAATTAAATGTTTATACTATAATTATTTTATCTGATAGGCACGAATAGCAATCAATCTGTATGTTCCGTCCAACCGAATGGCTTTCTTCAATCGATTCATACCTGTCCAATCTGCCAAGCTCTCTTTAGTAAACTATCTATGAGCGAACAACAGTTTCAAGAACATGTCGAAGCTCATAGGCATTGCTAATGAAAGATAATATATTATCTGTGATTGAACATTTTTATTTTTGTTTAAAACTGTCCATTTTATTCTCATGCGATCAAAATTATTTAAGCGCGAAATTAACAATGAATGTGTCAAATCTAGAATGTTCGTCTGTATCTTATGAGCATGATTCTCTTGTATTAATTATGGGATTTTATGGGTTATTGATCGTTGAATCAATTTATTTATGTGTTAAACAAATATGGGACTTGAAAAAATGTTGAGACCTAATTCGTTGCATCACATTATTAAAACGGAATTTGTGTATATTGATTGAATAGCTTATAAATACAAAAAAATTTCATTTTATTCATATGATTGTGAAAACGGACTGTTCGCGGTTCGATAATTTATCACTGCAGCCTATTTTTTCATCTCTCTTCATGTCAAACGATTATGAATTGTACAATACCGATGTCTTATACAAAACGCTGCTTGTGTTTTCGAATTTAACTATTGCGTCACTATTCTAAACATAAAACAATGTGTTTTTTTTTCTACTAAATATTCATAATTTCGCTGTTCTTATCTTATTGCAAAAAAGACTTGAGCTTCATTTTGAAATGATAACCATAAATATCAACGCCTGACGAAAACATTTTCTTTGTCTGCATTCTTCCGAGCAAATTTTCATATAGACAGAAAACGTTTTATTTCCACGGCTATGTATAATTCATCTGCTAATTACAATCAAGTAAGATGAACCCAATGCAACTATTTTATTCCATTTGCGCCATTTAGCGTGATAGCGACATAACTCTCATAAGTTCGTCAAGTTTCTGTAATTTTGACGATACATCAATCATTGCTTCTATGCCTGTTCGAGTAGTTTCACAACAAGTAAAACCATCATCTGAAATTACACAACCGATAGTATCAGATATTTCCTTCGATGGAACTAAGCAGATGAAATCGATGGATAATCATGACTATACATTTCTTGAACAAGAGATGATTGAACAGATTTTATATTATTATCAGCAAGAGCTTAAACAAGAATTGAATACGCAATTAGATTGTACTCGGAAATTAGTGATACGCCTTGTTGATTTTATTCGACCGTATTATGCTTCAAATCAACGAAAGATGAAAGATTTAGATGAACTATTTAGTGCCATATCGAATATCCACGATAGGAAATGTTTCCAACAAAAAGAAAAAATCCTCGAATTAGAAAATGAAATTTCACGCTTAGAAAATTTCATAATCACATCTGCAAATCCATATAATCCCATAGCAAGTTTGTATGAAACGAGTAAGATCATTGATGAAAGAATAATTGTTGAATTGAAGACAAAATTTTAATTTAACAGTTGACGATGAAGAATGGATGAAGCTAGAAGAAGAAACAAGAAAACTCCAGACTTTAGTTGAATACCAACGAAATCAAATTAATGAACTTATCAAACTTATGCCGAAACAAGGTTAATATTTCACAATAAAGCGAAGGCTAAACATCAGTCGAAATTTGAAATCAAGCAACTTTTCGTTTTGTATCATTGTTAGATAGAGTTCAATACAACAATGTGCTTGAAACGTAAAATGAGAATATATTCTAGGACTCCTGTACTTCGATTTATAAACTGGTCGATCGATTTATTGAAAAATCTCAAATTTTGCAAGAATACCTTTGACATAGTTCGGGAGTCCAAGCGTCTCGTTGCCCTCTATCCAGCGTATATTAAAATCTCTTAAGTTCTCTTCTATACGCCATTCATATTTTTGATTCTACTCAAATGCGACTAGTTTATACTTCTAAGAGAACTAAATTCTAAACAGTCACTGCACTGTAGTAAACATTATTTTTGATACTGCCGAAAGTTTGAATTCTTCTGAAATTTATTTTAGAAACATTCGCAAACAAAGAGCAACCAACGCGAACCTGTTCAATAATCTCTCCGTTGCCTCGAAAAACACCGCATAATGTTAGAAAAAAATGTTGCCTTTGCAATTATGAATATCCATTAGTACACACTGAAGTTGAAATTCAAAATCATCTTGAAACTTGTTTATCTAAAATCACTCCTGATAATCAAGATGACTCTTTCGAATCTGTAAACGTCGATTGTCCATTTTGCGACAAAAAACTGCTGAACAACGGTGATTCCGCTGACCTTCATCATATGACAATGTGTTGTAGTCAATCAAATGTCGTATTTTAGATTCGAACAACAATAAAGTTTCGTCGCTTTTTTTTCTATTTATAAAACGAATGCGTATAATTGTTCTTATTGATAAATACGAATATATGATTTCTTTTCTACCTTATGAATCTTTTCGATTTTGATCGCATCGAATTTTTAATATAAAATTCTTCTCGTGGGCTTCAATTTTTATTAGTATGTTTCTTCCAACAAACAAACAACTGTACTGCAATGGGTTTTCTTTTTCTATCTATTCTTTTTGTATAAAGTGAATCAATTTATTATTGTAGGGTAAATATAAGAAGATTTTAATCACACAAATTGTCATCAACTGATTTTTACGAAATATTATCAATGTTGTGTTGATAGCTATTCAAATATTTGTTTGTTAGAAGCACAATAACAACGTTCCAAGCATCTTCTAATTTTTGGTTTTGGTCATTATATGACCAGATGAAGAAAAATTCATGTATGTAATCTTATATTCATGAACACATCTAGATCATATATTATTGTCCATAGGATGAAAAATGGCACGGAAATATTTTTCCCTCGGAAGGACTCTTGTTTACAGTGAAAAACAATTATTTTAACTAATAAATAAATTGCTCTAATAAACTAAAGTAACTAAGAACTTTTTTTTTCTATATTTATTTTAAAAATTAATACCACCTTTCATCAGCTGTTACAGCTCAGCACTTTTCTGTCGCTCGACTGGATTTTTCTTTTAAAGAAAAGCAACTGCAAAGTGACTTGAATAAAAGCACACTTGTCTTTGCATCTACGTAATTTGATTATTTTCTATATAGCTGGAATTGAAAAATTCATTTATGAATACTCTAAGATGAAACATTCAACAAAAATGTACAATGAGATTTACGTGAACAAATAAAAGCATAGAGAAAAGGCTCGTTTTTCTTGTGTATTTTTTTTTCTTTTTGAAATTCAATAATTGCATTTATTTTGTATTGCCTCACATTCATCGATCCATTAGCTTCAAATCACTCAACGATACCGAAGCAACGAAGACAATGGTGCATGCTGAAAAAAATTCATCAAGGTAAAAACATTTGGCAAGTGTAACCATTTGTTTTTTTTACATATTGTATGACGATCTTGTAAAAAAAGACAATTGACACTAAACAATCAAATTTTGATTTGTTTTATATATACATATAAACACTAATATATTACAACATAAAATAACAATCGAATCAAGTGTCTTCTTCTTCTTCAAATACGCATACATGAACTATGGCACTACGATTCGGTATGTATTTATGTTGAGTAAAAAAATGGGAATTTCGATGCAATGAGTCATATCCTATCTATTGGTTCTCGATGTTGAGCATTTATCTCAGGCAAAATCTCGTTGTTTATTGATTCCATTAAATTATGTTTGTATGAAGGTGTCTATAATTATGTGAACATGTAAATAACAAATTTACAAGGAATAATAGTCAATGAATGACAGTCATGTTCTGAGAGCACATGTATGTCTCTGCGAATGAGAGTCGTTTTGATTATTTCAATAAAAAGAAAAAAAGAATAAAGAATAGAAGGATAGGGATAAGGCGAACAGAAGAATAAATGTATGAATAGAGCAACACGGTTTGTTGTTGTTCTTTTCTGGTTGCCGTTGCGTACTGCTATTATTTAATAATGAAAAGAGGGCAAACGACAGTGGAATTGATACAATATTTTTCAATGAGTATTGCTTTAAAACTTTTCGTTTGATTTTATTGTTTGTTTTTGTTCTTCTTCTGCGTTTCTTCTCCTTCTGTTTTCTTTTTCACTTTTAGCGCTAGTATACCTTCCTCTTGAAAACCTGTTACATGCTCATCATTTCTTATTAGTGGCTAATTGAATTTGATTTCTATTAATTGATACTAAAAACTAGTTATGCGGAAATGCTGTAAGTATTAATCAAAACCTTGCAAATTATCTGCTTACAAATCTTCATTCCTTATTGTGACACAGCTGATTAATTGTGTCTTTCTAAAAACAACAAAAAAAAATTCGAAGGCTTCTTATTTGAAAAACAGGGATAGATGGGATATATTGTTTTGTTGCTGCCTACCGTCTGCTGACATCATTAGTAAAAAATGCGTTTGTCTATTTTTCGTTTTTTTCTTTCTATCTTGTCTAGTAAATTAACTCAACCCCATCTTTCCATTAACAATATGTTTCCACCGATCAATGCTCATTCGAGGCCTCCGTCAGAAGATTTGCATGGTGTTAGCAGCGGTGGGGTAGCAGACATTCATTCGGCTTCAAAGCATCAACAAATTCGACGACAGCAGCTGACAGTGGATCAGCAACGACGCAGTCCATTGCGAAGTAAATCATCGCTGTCAACAACAGCATCAACGAAAACTAGATATGTAAAGGCACCCACTGCTGTTGCTGTTCCAATGCCTTCACCTCTTGCTCGATCATTAAAAATTCTACGGACCGGAACCCCATCAACAATTGAATCAATTAAAAGTGAGCTAGATATTTAAAAGCGAAAAAAAAAGTCTATACAACAACAATATCAACAACAGCAACAGCAGTTCTTCCTTAACAGATCTATTGACGGTTTTTCTTCTTCCATTTAAAACTACTAACCACAGCATGTGATCAACTAATACTATGCAACAGAACAATGATATATTTTAGAAAAGAAAAAAAATCTTATCATCAAAAAGATTCATTTTTGATTTTTTGTTTCATTCTAGTCATTTATCGATCGAGTGATTATTCTTGGAATGATCATTTGAATAATGGAAATGTTTCTAATCAAGCACTACGTACTGCTAGTCCAATGAAATCGAAATTCTCAGCATCGGCTCGGCAATTAGCTAATGGAATTTTACATGAAACTACAAGCAATTCAATTGCTCATCCTTCAGCATCATCATCATCACCCAATGGCCATTACCAACAACAACAACAACAAGTAAAAGAGGATACAAACAATGGAGATTTACATTTATCATCAGCAGCCAAATCTCTTCGTACATCAAGACTTCAACGTACGAATAGTCATTTAGATAAAACTCCAGGATTGAATGCATTTGGTTTACCTGTCCGAAGTGAAAGTTATCGTTCATCGCGTCTTGATTATGGTGTACGTTCACGTAATACATCATCAAAACAACGGACTTATGTTAATTCGAAAACTTCATTTCATGAAATCAATGCAGGAGATCTTCCTATCAATGGCACACAAGATGAAAATACATTTTATCATCAACAACCATTGAATATCTTGAGTAGTACACAACGTCTAAATGGCTCAACATTTGATTTAACAGCTAGTCGTAAAATAATTTCGCCAAATAAATCAAATACATTTAATTATTCAGCTAATGGAACAGGTAGCCATCATCCTTATTATAATTCAACACAAGAACTTCATCGAAGTGAAACAACCAATGATAAAAATAATGTCACACGATTTCCTGCGCGTAATACACTACCAAAAGAACCACTTATAACATCACAAAAGTTTCGACAGACATCAAGTATACAAACAACGACAACACCAGCCGGAGGAACCATAACAGCGACAACATCGAACACTCCAGCTGTAATACAAACAGGTGAAAGACATCCGTCGGCTCAAACATTTAAATCTCGCGATCCCAATATATCATATGCCTATACCGATGTTAAAAAGTATATCGACGAAAATGATTTAATGTCATCAGAAAAAGAACAAATTATACGCAACTGGATTGTCGATGTTGAAAAACATCGACATCAACAACAGAAAATTGATTGAACATGGTTTATTTATTTATTTATTAATCTTTTTCTTTTCTTTTTTATAAATCCAGTTTTGTTGTAGCCCATGGAGTCTTTCTTGTGACGTTATTATTTTTTAATTACATGCGTATATATAAATACAATAAAAGAAATCATTTGTAGAAGTTTTGTTGTTCGATTAACTTCAAGATTGGGATTTAATTCTTACGGGTCGGTCGGTCGATCGATCGATCGTTCGACCGAACATGGAAAGAGCTAAGACACGTCAAATAGTCGTGTCTATGCTCATTGCCGACTCGTTGAATTGCAATTAATTTAGCATAGCTATCATTCTCGTTCGTGAGTTTGTGTATTTTATGTACATAGATACAAATGTGGACACTGGCATCTTCTCTCTTTTCTCTGTTTCGTGTCGCTTTTCGATCCTCATGTCAATATTAACTGTCTTATGCGTCGCGCCTCACATCGTTTGCTGTCGCGCAATCGCAAGAATCATTCGACAACAGTAAGAATGATGATTAGACTCAACATATTTCTTACGTTTACGGTTCTTCGTATTCACGCTGCTGTCGTCGATCCTGTTGTAACTAATGTCGATCCTAAACATGAATTACTTACAGAAATAACTGGCAGGTATGTAGAATGACAATGGTTTCCGACGCAATTTATATCGTAATGAGATATTCAATGGAAAACAGAAAATCGAACTTTACGAAATAGTCAATCGTATTACATATGCATTCAAAAAGATTCGATAGAATTTTTTATTCATGCAGGAGGTTGAAAATTTTCGAATGAGAAACTCTCCGGCGAAGTATAATTTGAATTCTATAAATTCCTTGAGGTCACTATCGCGTAATTTATTTGTTCTGAGTAGTGCGTTATTATTTTGTATTTTGTAACAAGAAATCGATTGTTCGTCTCGTGTTTATTATGAGATAGTGGCGAGTTCAATCTAACCACCTGCCTTCTGCTTAAGATATTTAGCGACACATAAATTCATCTTCGTTGTTTAGATATCGGGTAGCAGCACGACATTTACGTGAAACTCAATCGACACTACCGTTTGAATTACAATTTCCCGTTCATGACATTCTCAAAGTCGATGGTGCAACCAATGAGCTCGTCATTCGAGCAACGATTCGCTTAGATTATCAATTCGAATTTCTTCATTGGGATTCGAATGATACGCGCAGTCGCTATCATGATATCGAAGAAATTATTCTATCGAAAACAACACTACAATCACTTTGGCTACCAGATGTACGATTTACCGACGAAGATTCAATTTCGTTTACGATTGAACGTGAATCGGCGAAAATCAATCGTGATGGTTTTGTCACATGGACACGTCGGGGCTTGTTCACCATAGCCTCTTCTATCGATTTAACTTATTATCCATTTGACCGTCAACATTTTCATTTCAATATGCAAAATAGTCAAAAATCTGTTAAATTAAATTATCAAAAAAACATTCATAGCTCATTGACAACATCGAATATTCATTTGGCACGTTCGGCAAGCGTATGGACAGCATTGTTCGGTAGTACAGAAGCGAATACAAATCTAACAACAATACCATTGAGCGTTCAATTAAATGATCAGCCGATAAAGCCGAGCTCGTCTCGTGGCTGGTTCGTACGAACGATTAATATTGAACCGAAAATAAATTCAAACGAAAACGGAAGTTTTGAAAATTTAACAATTCATTTTTCAATTCAACGCCGTCGAGAATCTCACATTTACACGATGATTTTACCGACATTGTTTTTTTCATTTTTCATTTTCATCTTCTACTTTGCTCCTGTCGAAGCTCATCAACGATTAATCATTGGCCTATTAAATACATTTGCAACATTGATGTTTCTTATCTATGTCGATAGAAACCTTTCCGCCGAACAACTATCGCATAGTCCATTAATAATACAATATTTAACAATATTATTTATGATTGAAGCATTATCGTTGTTTTTCGATCATATTATTCATTCAATATTTTATGGTGGAATTAATTTTATATCGAATTGGTTACGTAGCCGACATAAATATGACACCCAACAACAGCAGCCGGCACGCTTATCACGTGTTACCATGTTAACACGGGCATTGAATAATCGTTTGAATTCGAATACTCTAGAAAGTGACGGACAAATAAGTGGACCAACGGATATATTAATGAAACAATTAATTGATCGTGAAGAATCATTGAAATTCGAAGATAATGAACGTTATCAATGGCGTAAACGAGCCCGACTCAGTGAATGCTTATGTTGTTGGTTTTTCTTTGCTATTGTTATTGCTGCTGCTATATGCGTTTTTCTCATCATACCCACGATGGGTTTAAAAAAATAATCTGTAGAAAGAAAGAATTGAACATTTTAGAAAATAACAAGTTCATTTTTATTTGTATGTTAATTGGAATAAATCTATTGAAAATGGGAGTTTTACCATTATGTATAAAAGTTGTTTTTTTTTCTTCAGCAAATAAAACAAAAAGCTTTCTCATTTGCAATTTAACAATATTTAACTGAACTGAACAGTACCGATTAGGGATGTGCTTAATGTAAATGTTTAGGTATTATGGCTCCGATTGGTAGGAACTCGATTTTTCAATAAAATAAAAATTTGTAATTTCGACTTGAAACTTTCGACAAATGAAGGCCTCTCTTAGATTCATAACTTTTGGAAGTTTCTCAACGTTTACAGGCGAAAATGTGAATATTTTGAAGCCTTCGTATCTGAGTGATACAATGTTCAAAAGTCACGAAAATTTTTATACGGCCTAATCTAATAGAGACCTTTGTTTGGGCAGAATTCTAGATCCAAATTTGAAATTCTGAATTTGCTGGAGAAAAAGTCCTAGACGAATTTTGTTTTCGTATTCTTCACCTGTGCGGATCTCAAGAATCATGATGAGCAACATTACAGACACCGTTTAAATAGAGTAACTGCTTGAAAATGTTACCTCGCGAGCTTGACTTCTTGATTATTTTGCAACCCAAAATTTTCTGACCACTATTTGTTTTATTCACACATTCTAACAGTGCTATCGTTTGTGTGAAATTAGGTCATATGTCGAACATGTTGTTTTATATTCTTAACATTATGTTAACACAGACATGATGATCAAAGACATATTTCAATAGGAAAATTATTTTTAACACACATTTTGATTTACGTTTCAATGAACGCTCGAATTTAATTATTTCAACTATGACTCACGCGTTCTAAAACCATTCGTAGAGTAATAAATTTGTCTCTTGCAATAGGCTCTCTATTTAATTACCAGCTTAACATCATAATCACACTCTTCAACATGGGGGTGTGAAGAGTTTCTCTTCATTTCAATATACACACCTTCGTTGGTATTATAATGAACTAAAAGGTTAAGGTATCATTAGTAATCTATCTAATTATTTCAATTCTCTCAAGTAGAAAACGTAGGATCATCGTTAACGAACGGTAAGTAAAATTCTAGTGCACACCTTTGGCCTTTTCTCATATTTTTTTTGGCCACATACTGAAACTACTGAGCCGAGTTTCAAGCGGGAAAAGCGTACTTCTACTCCGGTCGAAAAAATTTTAAAATAAAAATGCTCGATATTGTAAATTTAAAAAAAAAGAGGGCAGTAGAGAGCAGAATTTGGCAAGGTTAAAAAAGAATTTTGTTTTTCTTTTCATTGGTACATGTGTAGTGAATGAATAGGTACAACTATACATATAAAAAGACGACGGAAATTAATTTAAATTATATTTTTTATTAAATTTTGGTTCGTTGACAACTGTTTATTGAATTCGAATGAGTATTAAATAGTTCTCTTTTTCTTTTTTTTATTCAAATAAAAACATTCGATGTCAAGTAAATAGGCATCTCACATTGAAAGGAAAGAAAGAGCACTCAATCAAAATGAAATTTTTGTGCACATAACAAGGTTTCTTTGTTTTTCTGTATATCGTGATTACAACGAACGCTGTCGTCAATTTGTAATTTTAGACAGTGAACTTATTTACTATGAAGGTAAATATTTTTTAATATTCACAAAAGATTCTCTGAAAGAATGCACGGGTAATTTTTATCACTTATTAATCGTATTAGATAAGATTATTCTACACTGTTTAGTGTGAAACATATTACAATAATCCTAGCTTAGAAAGACATCACCCGTGTGGCACCGAGAAAAATACTAAAATTGCCGTCTAGGAATTAGATAGCTTTTCTTTTTCGTCGTCGTCGTCGTCGTCTACAGTATAAACTATGTTCATCCTCAAAAGAAAATGCCGACTCTCATTTAGACTTGTTATTCTCGCCAATGCTACTTAACTTAACCTAATCTTGATGACTATAAAAACGCGACGTTTAAGCAAAAAACAAACAACATTTATTTTGATCTGTCTAAGACAGAATAAATATTATTTGACAGATGGATATTATGTTTACTTATTATCTAAATGATCTCTCAAGACAATGTCCATTTCGAGATATGTGTTTAATAATAATAAAATCTATGAATTATTATTTTCTGAAGGACAAAAAAACAAAAATATTTTTCTTTTAATTTCATTTCCATTGTAAACAAAGAAATCTATAGCGATTCATATTTTTAGAAAAATAATGAATGAAGTTGTAGTTGCTTTTTTCTTCTGATGAAGATGAATGTAGAGAATAATTCAACGAAGTTCACCTTCACACTATGAGCAACTAATAGGAATACAAGAATATTTTCTGCTATTGTACGACATCCCTCTCTTTCCTATTCTAGTGTCAACAGTAGGCTGATTAACATTGTTTTGAATCAAGAAGAGAAAAAAAATTGGGGAGAAACATGTATGTCAACTTGTTCAATAGATAGAGACGAAATACGATGTTGTTATTATGTTCTGTCGGCCCACAACTAGATAGGAGAAGAGAGAGAGAGGGAAAAGTAACATACCGGTCAAATTTGTACGAGAACAGAAAGCGAGAGAAAGGCTAATCTGCGCCAAAAGAGACAGTGCAAATACGAGTATAGTGGTTTATGTTCGGTGAGTAAGAGAAAAGTACAAAAAGAACAACTAATTTTTTTGGCTTGTGTGCGTTTGTCTCATTTAGAATTATTTTAATGATTTTGACTCTCTAACGTTAGACTTTTTGCTTTTTTAGAATATGCCTTCAACAACAAATGAAAATCTATCGAATACTAAAAATATAGCTCCAGCTTCATTTAATTTAGTTGGTGAAACAACAACATCATTATCATCATTACCGTCAACCCTATCCATTTCACCTCGTGATCGTTGCCGTCGGTGTCAGCAACTTGTCTATGTTACTGAACGTATTGGCCCAGTTAAAGATTCTCTCTATCATAAATTATGTTTTAAATGTTTAAAATGTGATCGCCAATTAGATTTTAAAACCTATTTTACAAATTCAATTGATCTAAATGATAAGGAAATCTATTGTCAAAGTCATGTACCACGGTCGGGTAAAGGTATTTTTTCAACAGAAAATATTCATATACAAAATGTGATGAACGCACCGAAGTTAAACGTCATGCAGAAATTAGACGATCGACTTAAAGTAAAAAAAAATATTTTTCTGTTTTCGAATTCGAAAATATTCTATTTTTCATTAGGGTACTCATCTCGATTCTCAATCAGTTTCAATAGCACACGCTATGAAAGCACAACAAATGTTTGAGCAAGGCAGAGAAAAAATTTCATCGACTCACAATTTCCCAGCACTACCACCGGTATTTTTAGTAGAATTATCTAGTAGTTATGTTGATTTTTCTATTATTAAGGATATTCTACATGCTCGTGAAGAAGTCCGTCGTGCACAAAAATCTTTAGAAGAAAAACAACGCGAAGAAGAAGATAAATTATTTGTGAAATTTCGTGTTGATCGTGAGTTAGAAGAGAAAAAAATTGAACGCGAAGTGATTGACGAATGGGAAAAGAAATTACAAGTACTTACAGCTAAATACGAAGATGATTTACGACGAAAAAAAGATAAAAAAACAGAACGAGTTAGTAGAAAACAAATTTGTTTGTTCGAAACTGTTCGATTGTTCTACTCGTAGGAATTAACACTTCGTTTTACGAAAGAAAAAGCTGAATTAGAACAAAATATGACCTTAAAACGAGATAAAAAGCGTGAAATTGTCCGAAAACAATTAATGGAAAAAGAACAAGAAACAACACATTCACTCGTTTCGAAATTTAGTAAAGAAATGATTAATTTAATACAAGCCAAAGAACGCGAAGTATTGGTACGTACAGTCAAATTTTCATAAGATGACGTCTCCTCGTTCGATCAAGTCAAGAGGGAAACGCGAGAGTTCCGCACTCGACTGTACTTCAAGAACATTTTAAGAAGCGGAACTCTCGTCACTTGGGTTTTGCATATCTTTAATCGAAATTCTTCGTATTACGCCATCAAATTTTATTTTCTAGTGAAAATAGTTAATTCATTTTTTACTGCCTTGAAAAACTCTGTTCTGTCAGATGCGAAAGTATAGCCGTACTACAATTTTAGACTTTCCTAGAGGACTGTGCTGATTGCCCTGATGCTGAAAAAAATTTTCGATAAACTTCAGGTCGAAAACGGTGTTGATGATCAATTAGCAGCATCTTATTCCATGATTCAATTAAGCCAACCTCCTCCACCACAACCACCCTGTCGCCATAAACGTGATTTATACGAAGATCCATCTATATTTGAACAAGTCGATCAACAAGCTATTACTGTTGCCGAAAGTGAACAAACATCTTATACCGAATTAATCGACCAATTAACATACGGTTTATTAACTGATTTAGATAAGGCTCGGTAAATTTTTTTTTCGTTCTACTTGACTCCATACGCTTGAATTCTAAAATATTAGAGCCATTTTTCGATGGATAACTGTCAAAGATTTAAATGCAATTGATTTTCAAAATAATCTTGGGTCTGATACACCGATGGGTTTATTACGAGGCATAAAATATGGTACTGAAACTTATCATACATTATTTATGCGTCTATGCAGGTAAGAACTGTAGAAAGAAGAAGGAAATTTCATTATGTTTGTTTTTCATTGAATTAGTTTTGCTGGTTTACATTGTGTCGATGTGAAAGGTCATTCGAAAAGTGTAGGATATGAGCCAGGTATGCGAATCGCTGAAGGTAAATTTACCAACACATGGAATGCAGTTTTAATCGATGGTGAATGGAGATTTGTCCAGTGTAATTGGGGTGCAAGGTCTAGTTTTTCTGAGTAATCTTTCTTATTTAATTGATTCTCGCTTTTTAGACATTTAGTAATGAGTAAAGATAAAAAACAAGTAGACAAAACACCACCGACGGCAACTCGAGAAAAAATTAAATATCAGGTTTTTTAATTATTCGAGATTTTTAGATAGACTAGAACAATTTTTTTAGTATGACGAACATTATTTTCTTCCTGATCCCGAAGATTTTATTCTTGAATTTTTTCCATTTAAATCCGAATGGCAATTACTTGAATCTCCAATAAATTTAACACAATTCGAACAATTACCATTTGTTCGTTCGCTTTTCTTTCATTATCATTTATCGTTTGTTAATCAACAAAATGCGGTCATTCAAACGGACAACCGTGGCGCATGCGATATTAAATTGCGTATGCCCGATTCCTTAAAACATCGTTTAGCATTTCACTTTCATTTACGTTTTGCACATGCAACAAATACAAATGGTCAAAATGACGATTCCATTGACATTCACGGTGTTAAACTTGAACGTTATGTTTTACATACCGTTCAAGATGATTTAGTTTCATTTAATATTCATGTACCACAAGAAGGGGATTATTTTATTGAAATATTCGCATCACTTGTGGTAAGAAACAATAATAATAATAACTAATTTAGCATAGGAAATTTCATATTAGGAAAACAGAGACTAGGTGTGTTTCAAAACGAATAGAATTTCTCTAAATAATTCTTTTTGTGGCATGGTGAACAAACCACGATATTTGATCTATTCAATAAACTTCGAATAATTTGCGTGAATAACTATCGAATATTTATTCAAGATATCAGTTTACCACCTACTCGAGGAGTGGTGTGACCTTGGATCTCAAATATTCTTATGGTTGCCCTAGAATAAATTTCACTCGAAATGGTGTTTTTTTTTTATTCATTACCGAGATCAGACATGAAAGTTGTTTAGTAACTCAAGCAGCTAGTTTATAATTTGACTAAATTGCAGTAGCGAAATTCCGAATATAACCTCGTAGATCTCGGTGAAGACATAAGAAATCGTTTTAGTGATTGTTTTTTTCTTCTTTCTCATTTCTAGGAACCTGAGCCGAACCCATATGGACAAAGTTTTAAATTGAAATGTGTTTGTAAATATCGAATTGGATGTCCACAGCTAACACAACGAATGGTAACAATTTTTATTTTATTTCCAATCATCGATTTTCTTTGTTTAGCATCCCCTGCCAGCATGTGCATCGGGTGAATGGGGGCCGACGAAAGCTATCCGTCATTTCAGCATTCATCCTCTAACACATTTTCAATCAATATTTGAAACAAATCATTTACCAATACTCATTAAATTTCAATGTCCGAAAATACTTAAATTTCATGGAAAACTAAATTCCAATCAATATGCAACCACTCCCAATAATAATAATACGATGCCTAGTACTGCTGTACCAAATATTCTAGATAAATATGTTAAATATGAATACAATGAACAGGATTTGACAATAACATTTATGATAAATTTACCTACCGAAGGTCAATATGGTTTGGATATCTACGCGCGTGATCCAGAATTTCAATCGGAAAAACGAACTATGTCACATTGTTGTAAATATATTATTAATTATTCGAAAACATCAATGCCTTCACCAGCGCCTATTATTGAAACGAAAAATAACAATAATAATTTCTATCATGACTATTCATTCGATAATCCGAAGTCGAATGGACAACAAAAAATCGGCTCATCAAATAATAACAAAATTGAACGAAGTCTTTCACCTCGTAAGTAAATCAAAAATCAATCATAACAGTTGCTTTGAGAATCACGATGCCGGAGTCTTTCCGGTAGCATAAAACTAAGAAAAATCTATTTCAAAGACATTCCCAATGGGGTTTCGATCCCGGAAGTATCTAAGCAGCTAATTTGATATTCGTCGATAGCATTCATATATGACTCTATTTCAGGTTCCATATCCTCGAATAGTTCATCGTCGTTACCCATACCAAAAGTAGGAGGTAATGCAAGTGTACTTTCTCAACTTGGCATGAGTCCAATCAGCCATTCCGATCCATCCATAACACTTCAATCAACAAATAATATTGAATTACAATTTCAAATCCGTAAAATGGTAGATTTTTCATTTGATCTCATTTATCATCATACATTCAATGATTTATCTACGCGAACATCGTCAATCAATTTAAATCAGCATTTAAGTACATCAGATTATGTTGCAATAAAATCCAATGGTGGTTGTAATGTTACGTTTGCACTAAATTTACCTAAACCAGGTGTTTATACATTTACGATTTATGCAGCTACACCCAATACACAAAATGGACAGGGCGAACTACCAGCTGTTTTTACTTATTTACTTCGTTATGTTTAGAATGTATTTGTTTTTTTTAATATATCAATCATAAAAAGAAAAGATTTTATGATTTTTTTTGTGGCCTTCTTCAAGTAGCTTGTTTCTTTTTCTTCGATGATGATTGAGCAATATTCGTATAAACAAACTGTCTTTTCACATAAGGTTTCTTTGGCATGCGTTTCATTATTTGTTCAATTGATTGATTTAAAATAGTAGGTGCATTGAATGATCATCAATTCTTTTTCAATAGAAGCCAATCTTGCAGAAGGTCATTATAGCGATAAAAAAAAAGTCGTGTTCATCGGAGTGAGATATATATACTGAATGTTCATTTGATAATGAATTGAACACTGGAATAAAAGTGATTTCCGCTCCAATAGAATAAAATACTAATTCCGAACGGACATTTTTTATCAGAAGAAATCAAGATAAAAATAAAAGATTGGTTTCATAGGGTGTAAATATAATTATTGATATCACGTACAACTTCATTCAATCCTTGACATCGTTGAAATATGAGAAATAAAAGAAACTAAATATAATCCGTATAGGTCAAAGTCAAGTGATTTATTTGAATACGGAAGAGCGTTTAGGCGTGGCCACGATATATACATAAAGACAAATTCAATTACTGCTTAGAGATTATCATATTGTGTCTACGTCATCTTCTATAGCGAAGAATCCGATGACATTAAACATGATGCAATCAAAAGGGTCAAGAGGCCGATTAATGTCCAACAGACTTTTATTTGATTAACATAGAAGGAGAAGAAAAAAAAGAGAAGTTCACTGATGACTTTTCTCTTTCCGAAATGATTCATTTAGATTGTCAAAGAATAACAAAAACGTTCGAATCAATAATTGAATACATATAATCAATGTGTAAATTATAGCTTTTGCGGATCTTTCAAATCGGAAGAAGTCAATTTTCAAACTTCCTTTTCTTCTAAATGAGACAAAACGCAAAGCTTCTTTTTGCTTTCTTAGCTCAACTCATGGACACAGCAGGATGTGTCTGCTGTCTGTATTGAATTTTATTTTCTTTCAAGTATTTATTTTCATTTACATCGACCGGGGACAGAGAGAGAGAACAGTTATCTTCTCATGTGCGATAGGACTAAAAAGTAAGTGAACAACAAGGGCCTTAAAAAATATTTGATCTATCGCAGAGAGAAAGAAGAAAGTGTTCAATGTCCACTTGAGAAATGACGACCACTGTTTCGTCGGGCGGAGAGAATAAAAAATCTGTCATAACAAAGCAAAATGAGTAAAGTAAGTAATGGAAGAATGTCTAATGATATAAAGGTTGTGTAAGTAGAAAACTCACTAAAAAGAGAGAGAGAGAGAGAGAGAAGGAAACCGCTTTGTACACTTGATTAAATTTTACGTGCATTAAAGAAATTAACACTTGAATGAATGAACGAACGTTTTTCTAACGGAAGGTCATCTTGGACGTGCAGGAAGATCGATTAACGATGAACTAACTTAGACTTCATATGATCACGTAATGAACAACGTAAGTATACAGTACACTCGATCATAGCTCGGCAATACATGCATACCGTATTTCAATGCAAAATCTTAGAGGAAAGATTTCTTTTTGTATGACATGTTAAAGTAAAATTATATGAAAGAGACAGAACTCTTGGAAGTGTTAGTTATTCTTAAATTATGATCTTATGTATAGTTGCGTGACATAGGCGATATATGTCGCGTGTCCTACTAAGGTTTCTCGAGTGCGCATGTCTCTTCATCATTACTATTGTCGTCGGCGTCGGCGTCGCCGTTCAACGATTGACCATTGCTATTGTATGACGCATGGGAAGCAATTCAGTTTCATTCATTTTTAATCAATTTGTAAATAAAAGACAAATGCGCATTCGTTTTCTCAGTTGACTATCTTTATCTATACATATTTCTCTGTATATCTATGCTCTGTGTTATTCTAATTACTATGATATAGACTCTATGGTGAGTGCGTGTCTTAGAAGATGATTACAACATGATACAAACATTTATTATCTTTTCTTTGTTTTTTTTTCATTAACAATATTGCAATGATATAAGTGATTATTTTGTTGTAGAATATTGTTCAAAAAATGAGTATCCTTCAACAATGGTTATTCTTTATTGTGATTACTTATATCAACGGTAAGTTTCTAAAACAAAACAAAAAATCGGAGTTGATTGTGTAGAAGATATTCATAGTGGAAGTCTAAAGAACAAGTGATAAATCTTTGCGGAATAAATTAAATTGATTGCGTTTAGACTCATACATATTTTATTAATGTGTATGCGACTGAACAGAAAGAATAAAGTAGACAACAATATGAAGTGTTCTGAGACCAATACACTAAAATAATAGCTGTTCAATTGTTTACCTGCTTAGCATTTGAATACGAATCAAAATCTATTGCATAATAATTCGAATCGAACATTTATATTGTTTTTACTTAGCTGAATTGCAATCGTCACATAAACTAGTAACAGCTGAATATGGTTCTGATTTATCTCTTTTATGCACATTTCAAAATCGCGATAGCGATGGAACAGTATGTTTTGTTTTGTTTTATTTTGTTTTTGTTTAAAATAAATGAACAATTGAATTTAGATTATTCAATGGCTCTATCAAAATGTTACCGATAATATTCATCGAGCTCATTGGAGACCATTATTTCTCAATGCACAATCATTAACACCAAAGGAAACACGTTATAGTATTCAACAGAAAGTACAACAAATCAATCGAACACTTGTAACTTATTCAACAATATTAACGCTAGCTAAAGTAACGGATTTCGATGAAGGCCTCTATATATGTAAATTACTTTCCAATGAAACAATGCAAATGACTTATCAAGTTCGAGTTATACGTAAGCTGGAAAAAAAGAGACTAGAATCATCGTTGATTTTTCTCGTTTTTAGAAAGTCTTGATATAACGCCGAAACAACTATTGATTCCAGCTAATGAAATTGGTAAATATTTAGTACGATTGAATTGTATATTAAGAGATAATCATATGAATCGACGTCATCATGAAATTCATTGGTGGCATAATAATAAACGACTTGGTTCGCAAACGAGTCGATATGCGCGTATAGTTAAAAATGTTACTCAACATTCATTTATTTCGACCTTGCTCTATATGGGAGAGCCAGCGAATGTCGTAGGAAAATATATATGTGAATCGAAACCATTAAGAAGATATATTTCAGTTGAATTGAACTCAAATAGTTCATCAGGTTAGAGTGAAAAAGAATTTTTTTCAAATCAATAGAAAATTTTATTTATTATCGATATTTTAGTTTTATCCATCAGTTCATCTTTTACTTTAATTATATCGATTTTTATATTGATATTCCATTATGAGAATATCGATTGATCGTTCGACGAAATCCGTAAATTCCCGGTGAAATTCTTTTCCTTTTCTTTTCTACCTTTTAATTGTTTCATTCGTACTTTTTTGTAGTTTAAATAAAAATACTAATGACTTTTCAGATGATTTTAAACTCATTGTATATTAAATATCAATCCGACTTTTCTGTTTATTTCATCTTATCGAAAGATTTCTTTGTTGATATATCCTAATTGATAATCGACCATCAGCCTAGTCTACAAAAATAATGTTCGAAAAATCAATCAAAAAAAAGTTCTAAATTTCCACAGAATGAAAAGCAAAATAAATAGTATCACTCCTGGAATCTCAAGTGTACGTAATAGATCCACATGCATAAGAATGCGTCGTGTAACAAGTAAACATTTCTTTTGTTGATGAAGACATCGTACCAAAATAAAATACTCTGACTATGATGTAAAGTACAAAATATAACTGATGAATCGAATACAAATAATCATAGTAACCGAAAATGACAGTAAATTTTCCACAAATTGAATTGTGTAACATTTTACAAACAAAATAAAATTGATAACATTTTTTTATTTTCCTGTAGAAGTGTCAATCAATTCCACTGGACAGTTTGCTATAATTATCTGAAGTACATCAATATTAGATGTCAGTATGATCTTCTGTTATTGTGCAAGCATTTTAAGAGAATCTTCCCATGCCTTGAGAAATCTGTTTGCATAAAGAGCAAATAGGCAGTTGCTACTTCTCAGCCGAAACGCAGGTAACGCACGGACGTTTTTTCAACTTCGAACGATTGTATCTCGATAATGGTAAAAGGAAAAAGCTTGTAAATTTCAACACTTATGTAAGTCGACAACTTCTATAATACCTGAAAGTTTGAGCCTCAATCGTTGGGCTGTTTAGATTCTATAGGTGAAATACTGGTCGGTAACACACTGACAAAAAAGGTCCTTCGTTCTCAGTAGATGCGAGAGAAGTGATAAATGCTGCGAACTACGCTGTGTTAATGAATATTGTGACAGAGCATTTTGTAGCTCAGAAGTAGAAGTATCTTTTGGTGAAGAGAAAATATAATTAATTTGAAAAATGAGCGAGCTATTGACAAAATTGGAAGTAACACACAGACATTTTGGTAACGCACAGACACATTTTTTTAGAAANGAAAAATGTCTGTGTGTTACCCAATTTTCAGAGTCAAAGAAAAGAGATGAAGAGAAACCAATTGGCTCATTGGATAGCCCGTAAAAATTTGACGGTAGGCCATTGACCAAAATTAAGAAAACTGTTTTAATCTCATGATGCGATAAACTAAGAGCCCTTTTGGTAACGCACAGACATGAAAAACATGAAGGTTTTTAGTTCATTTTTTCTAAACAGAACATCGATCTGGAAAAATTCGATGTAGCCATAAAGAAAGTCGGAACATTTTTCTACAAAATGCTACATGACACTTCATGTTTACTCTTTTCTTTCCGTGTCTCTCATTTACATTTTGAGAAGCACTTCCAAATCAAGCCTAGACCCTGGTGACCAGTAATCAGTTTCAGTCATATTTTCCAGCCTTACTTATGCTGTCGAACCAATTAAAATAGAGTTTCTTGTGCAGAAAGTTGTGTTTTACAAGATGGTATAGTTTGTTTTGAAAACAAAACAACTTCTACTTCAATCATGTTGCTTGACCGTTAGCCGTTTTGGCTGTTCAGTCAATTGTTTTGTTCAATTTTGTTGAAATAAAAATGTAAAATTATTATTTAACGTTTGCTTTCGTCATTTTTAATTTTCTAAATAATATACAAAAGACGGAAACAGACGAACATAGTATACAGCGAAATGTTTTCGTTGTCATTAAAAGAATAATAAACGTAATTTTGAGTTAAAAATAACACATCTAACACATGAAATCAGTCTACTTTCATCTGAACATCTATCAAGGCCAGAAAAAATTATATAAAGAATTGAGAATAAGATGAAATAGCGATACAAATCGATTTCGAAAAAAAGTAATGACTTGTTTTACAGAGTCTAAAGTCTTTTTATCTGTAGTGATTTAGATAATGAATCTATATTAGTATTCGGTGAAGCAGACATACGGCTTTTTTAGTAAATATCACAGCGAGAGAGTTAATGATGGTTGAGAGAAGAAAAACTGTCCGGTAATGAAAAAGCTTGTTAGCGCAGCCACTTTGGAGCTAAAATGTGGAACTCACATATGATTTTTCGCCTAATTTACTTCTTATACATAATGCGTGGTGCGAAATTTGCTGCAAGAGTATCGATCGGTAGGAAAAAGTGTCTTATTTAGTTTTTGCATGCTTGCTAATATCTGTAATGTAAGGTGATGTCTGTAAGTGGGTGTAAGGTGGGGGTCTCCAAGGGTGGTGGGGAGCCGCAAAAATCTCGCTTTTACACTCACCATTTTCTTCGAAAATATGTGAGTTCCACAAAAGATGAACGAGCACATATTCAACATTTGATTCTCTAGAAAAATGAACACGAATTCCATTAAAGCAAAGACTGAGACTTTACTGGAGTATCAATGCCTGATTCATGTTTCAACTTGGTGAAGATCTATTTTATTTGTATATTTAAGAATTTTCAAAATGAACGTTTTTCTTAAATAAAAAGAAAAGGGTTTTCTTTAGTTAGATAACTCTACTTTTATACAGTAAGATTTCGCGATGAAAATCCATTGAAACAGGGCATCAATATTCTATACTGGCAATATTACTCTAATAAGTATATTGCTAAAATGAGTGAAAATAGCAAGGGGAAACTCATTCGGGCATTCCCTGACACTTGAATGGCTAGGAATGAGTTTTTTCTCCTTTGAGCGAAATACGTTGCTGGGATGTTATGAAACAATAGGATGATTTGCATTCTATGGAGCCCAGCAGCTTGTGAATATCTCACAAAATACTAAAGTAAGTAGGACTTCGCATTTGTTAATCTTTCCACGTATTTCTACTTTTCTATCCTAAGACATCGATGAATACTCATCTCAATAAAAATAGTATTGTAGAATTTTTTGATACATACTATCAGTTCTGCCAATGTATTGCAAACGAGCCAATTAATTGTCTCATATGATGAAGATGCCATATTCTTACGAAAAGAGTATCATTGAAAGCAAGAACACTTATACAGATATTCTGCATGTTCTATTTATTTATAAACAAAATTAAAAGCTTCAAGATGCTACGTACTTCATGATTTTTTTTTATAGAGGATCAATAGTATGCTTAAAAGAATTTCATTTGTTTTAATTAAATTGTTTTTATATTTTTATGAATAAAAAGAAACAGAGATAACTACGATTTGTTGAAAATGATTTTAAAAGAATATCAAAGTATGAATTATCAGTGTGATTTATCGTTTTTTTTCAACATAACAAAGCCAGTTTATAAAGGACATCGATCACGAAGAAAAAATCCTATCTCCTGAAATAACTTCTCAAACGTAAATTGCAATTTTGTATCGTCACCTTAAACGTGAAAATAATAATTATCATGCTAAACNATCATCTTCATTCGTAGTCAAATCTAATCAGTCCTGATAGGATTATATTATTCTTAACAGGTTTCTACTAATATTTTCTTTTTTCACAGAAAACCCGATGTTTCATATAATTATTATTTCTTATCATGTATTGTTACCCTAGTCTTTTTTCATGTTGCTATTTTTGATATGACATATTTCTATCACTACTTATTTCATTAAAATTTTCTTTCAGATCATTAAAAAGAAAAGAGCTGCTGCAATTGCAACGATGAGGAGTTAGTACTTATTGAAAGTTAAGTATATGGTGGTTTAATGAATCATATAGTAAGGAATCAAAACAATTTAGATGAGTTTCTGGAGGAATATGGACACTCATAGAAATATCGTAATATTCGAGTGCTTTTTTTAATAGTAGGTTTAAAGATCTTCGAGCTTCTACTCATTTATTACAATATTAAAATCTGAACTCTTCGTCATAAATGACTGAAAATCATTGACATAAGTTTTTAAGTTGATGTTTCATGTTTTCTACCCAGGTCGTTTCTGTCCGGCCGTAAACGACCGTACACCAATCATTTACGTTGAAAAACGGCATTCGCTTACAGTGGCCGTTAACGGCAGTCATATACAACGTTTTACGGCGTATTACGTTAATCGTAAACAGTGAACGTAAACGTTCCACTTTTACAACTACCGTGAAAATACGGTGACTGTAAACGACACTCAGAATATGCGATAACAACGGGAAACAAACTGATTTCAATAGGCGAAATCAATCGAAATCGCATGAAACCCAACGAAATCATCGAAATCAGACGAAATCATGGATATCATTGAAAATCATGGANATCATGGAAATCATCAGCAATCAAAAGGGATCATTTGAAATCGATAAAAATCATTCGAAATCATTTCAAATGATCTGAAAGGTTTAAAGTAAATTAGCCTGATTTCACATGATTTCTTTGATTTCTAAAACTTTCTGTCGATTCCCACAAAATCCAGATGATTTTTGATGATTTCTAATTATTTCTACTGATTTCTCATGATTTCTAGTGATTTTGATGACTGTTTGGCGCCATTAAAAATCTTGAGGGTGTGGGTGTGGGTGGATGTGGATATAAGTGTTATTTTCCGTTAATCCACATTCGGACTTCCACACGCACACCCACACCCTCAGGATTTATTTTCGTTTTTAGTTATTGAATTCAGGGTTAGATTTAAAATCGGAAATCCGAAATCTGAAACCAGATTTACCTTCCATTTCGTGTCGCGCAATCATTCATCAACTTGTTTCGCTCGAGAACTTCTATATATAGCCAGATTTTTTTTCGTTTTTAGTTATTGAATTCAGGGTTAGATTTAAAATCTGAAAACACATTTTTCTTCGATTTCGTGTCTTTTTTTCACTTTAACAATAAATATTTTACGAAAATAATACAAATTTTCATTTAAAAAATAAGTCATTTGAAAATAATACAATTTTTTTAATTTCAGTAATAAATATTTTGTGAAAAAAACGGTTTTTTATTTAATTCATTTCTTTTCATTTAACAAATAAAGAAAAGAAGAAGAAAAGAAACTTATGATGTAATCTTATATTTTAGCTTTTTTCTTTTCTTTGAAGCGAAAGAGAGAGTAAAAGAAAATTTCTTTTTTTAGTTCATTTATTTGAAAGTATAGAAAAAGAAACGAACAAAGAAAAAACAATTCACAAGTCTTATTCGATAGAAAATCGTTGAACACGATTATTCCAATGATCGGCGACATAGAGATTACCATATCGATCGAAATACAAACCAACGGGGCCATTGAACTGTTTTTCTCCTGCTCCTGAACCATTTACACCCACAATCACAGTGCCTTGTTTCTTGTCTCCTTGAGTCCAACGTCTTATACGATGATTCCCGTATTCTGCTACATAGACTGTACCCATCCTATCCACAAAGAGTCCATAAGGATAAGGCAATTGTGTCAGAGCATTCCCTGCGCCTTGTCCTCCAGCGACCACAATACCTTCTGTTGCGTCTTTATTCCATTTCATTACACGATGATTCCAGTAGTCTGATACGTACACTGAATGATCTCGATCGACAAAGAGATGTGTTGGTCCGTTGAGCTGATTGAGTCCATCCCCTTCATCATTTCCACCAGCTACGAGAGTGTAATTCTTCTCATCCAATTGATATCGTCTTACTTCATCTTTTACGACGTCAGAGACGTAGAGATATCTCTGTTCATCCATTGTTAATCCCCAACAGTCAATGTTGTCGATGAGTATTTCGCCTTGTGCTGTACCACTACGACGACACCATCGTACAACTCGTTGATTCCGGTAATCACAAATAATGAGACTATCCGTCTCTTTGTCAATTAATACATCAGTTGGACAATTCAATTGATGTAATCCATTTCCTTGGCCATTACCACCAGCAACAACTTGTCCATTCGTTGTATCACCTTTCTTCCATTGCATGATACGATGATTCCAGTGGTCAGCAATAACCACTGTTTGATCATCATCAACGAAGAGACCCTGAGGGCAGAAGAGTTGATTTGCGGCACCCCCTCTCCCGTTACCTCCAGCAATAGTCACTCCGTTCTGTGTCCACTTAGCATTAGCAGGAATATTAACTAGAAGAGAGAACATAAGAATAAAATGAGATATCTCTCTTTTTTATCGCGTTGAAGTGATAGTATTATTAGAAACGAACTACTCTTTCTCTTTCCCTCGAGTATAGCTAGTATATGAAATAATTTCGAAAGTATCGAGCAAAATTCTTTGAATAGATCATACTTTTTTAGAAATTTCTCAAAATAAGTTTTTTCTATATTGGAAGATTGTATAGAAAGAAAATTCTCTTACATGATGGTGATAAGTCTATATGTAAGGAAAAAAACTCGAGATAAATGAATGAAAAAGTTATATTAAAAGAATTCTTCGCATAGCTGCGCAAGGGTGGGTACAACCCATGTAAAAAGCATTGGATTAATAATCAGATTAATAATCTATTATAATGGCACTATTATAATCTGATTTTAATCAGATTTTTCCATCTTAAAAGGTAGATTATTTTTGATTTTGATTTTGATTTCAATCGATTATTATAGTTTTGTAGGTAATAAATTAAAATCGATTAAAATAAAATCAAAATTAAAAATAATCTGCCTTTTAAGATGGAAAAATCTGATTAAAATCAGATTATAATAGTGCCATTAAAATAGATTTCTAATCGCATAGAAATCAATTATAATCAGATTGTTTATGATTTCTTTTTACATGGGAACTTGTACTGGACAATTTACGTAGAGACTGAAAGCATTCGCTAGTAGCACGCAGGATACACTTGTACTTGCATGTATTCGCATGTATTCCGTTGTATTCGGTTGTACTACCACCCTCTTCCCCCCAAAAATCTAGAATTCTAGAATTCTAGGATTTGGGGGGGGGGATAGTACAACCGAATACATGGCAGTACATACGAGTATATGCCAGTGCATGCGAGTACATGAATTCTAGAATTCTAGGTTTTTGGGGAGGAAGAAATTGTAGTACATGGGAGTACAAGTTGTACCCGTACTTGCGCACCCCTCATTCTTCGACAAAATTAGGCTATAGTAACTGTGTGATCAATCACACATATAGCATATCGCTCTCTCTCTCTCTCAAGCGTACTTATATTCTATTTTGTAGAAAATCAAACATAAATAATTATGTAGGAACATATAATTACATTATTGTCTTGTTAACACAAGCAGATATTAAAAAGTGTGCGATTTTTTACGTCTTCACCAACGATTGGATATATATTTACAACTCCTCAAGAAAGTTAGTTTACATCCATCGTCATCCATCGGAGTTTCAAGTGATGAACTCTATTTTTTTCTTTTGTGAAAATTATTCAGCTAAATTATATGAGAGTGATGTTTGTAGAACGCATCTAATATTAAGCAATCAAAAATGACGTGTAAAGGGCATATAGTACTAGTATATGTAAAATGTTGTTTAGCAACGACATATTGATTAATATCGATAATAATATTTCGAATGGATAGGGAATGAGTATCCAAATATATAGAATTGTATATATGTTGAGATAATTAATCGACGTCAAATTATCGAAACTTGTAATTTGTACAAGCAAGAATTTTTGGACAATACCAACTTGTAATAATTTATTTAATAATGAGTTTACAATAAACAAGATAGCAATATCGCTGATAATAATATGTGTATATTTCTCAATACAAGTCAAGTCTAACTATTTTCCAACTACGTTCTACTAACTCTTTCTTCGAACAAGCTTATATACTGAAAGAGAGAAAAAGATGCACAGAAAGATTACTTACTGTTCAGTACGCGACTATGCGTTGTCATATACAAGTATGTATATTAGTAATGTAAACTTAATTACGCCACTGCGATATGTTTATTAGCTCTATGATTTATAAGCGGAGGTCCGGCGGTTTCTATAACCCCCTATTTAATCTACTCCTTCATGAGTGACGTATTTCTTGCCACAGATATATTATCGACTATTACGTAGTATTTTTATCTTTAAACTTGAGTATCAGATTTTGGGTCTTTTTCTATAAAGAAAATATTTTCGAATCTTTAAATTGTTTTTTATTACACTCTTTTTGTTCTTTTAACTGAACCATAAAGGGATATTTTCTATACTATGTTTTAAATTATATTCCTATATATTTTCATATTTTTCTTATTAATGATGTTCTTCTTTATAGAACACTTTTTATTTTACTCTATAAGTTATTTTCTAGTTTAAAGTGTAGAAAAATTATTCTGTGACATTAGCAGGAATATTAACTAGAAGAGAAAGCATAAGAATAAAAGGAGATCTCTGTCTCTCTCTCGAATAGCTAGTATATGAAATAATTTCGAAAGTATCGAGCAAAATTCTTTGAATAGATCATGTTTTTAGAAATTCAAGAAANCCCCCCCCCACAAAAAGTTTTTTCTATATTGGAAGATTATTCTGTAGAAAGAAAATTCTCTTATGACGGTGATAAGTCTACAATGAGAAGTGTCTTTTTTTCGACGAAGATTTAAAGAATTATACAAAAATATAAATAAAGTATTCTGAAAGCAGATGGAATGTGCATCTATGCAGAATAGTGTATAAACAAAATAGATTAAATACAATGACAATGAAGACATTTTCGAGACTTTTCTATCATCTCATATATATGAGTGAATTGCAACTTTTTGGTACATTTGGCGTTTTAGCTGCATTTTTATA
>OENM01000803.1:0-57748 GCA_900239745.1 Rotaria magnacalcarata
AAAATCATAAACATGAATCGGCCTGGTTCCGCCTGCAGGCCAGGCCAGGCCAGGCCAGAACAGGTCACAGGCCACTATTCGATTTCCTGCCTGGCCTGCAGGCATGCTAATTTAGGCCAGGCCAGGCCAGAAAAAAGTGGCCTGTTGGCAGCTCTGTTGTACAACGAGTCAATCAAGTCATATCATTTTTTTAGTGTTGTTATTAGGGACAATGACTCTAATTATAATCGATTTGCGAAACGAATCAATTCTTGTGGATTTTAATCGAGAAAAAATAAAAAAATATTGATGAAAATCGATTCTAATTGACAACTAAAGATCGTAGACAACCGATTATAGTAGCTTTAATCAATTTTACATGATTAATGTTTAAAAAATCGATTAAAATCTTCAATTTTATCAGAAAAAAATCATAATTCCTCGATTTTCATCAATTATTTGTGGCGCGAATCGATTATAATCGAGAATATGTTGATTTTTCGCGTAAATGTTTTTACATGGGATAAACGTGGAAAGAGAAAACGCAAAGGCAGTCATCCACAACAAGTGAAATCTATTCGTATGAATATTTTTTCTTTGTCTTCGCTTATAATGAAATACTGATAAAACACAACGAATCCAATGATATTCCACAAATGTAATGTGTTCGAAATTTGTCTTTTGTATTTTTAAAATGAAGAAAAAAAACAACTATTTGAGTTCATTTTGTATAATATCCAATGTTCGATCGATGAGTCTTCGACCATCACAATTTTGACCAATACGACTATTTTCTAGTAATGGCTTATATTCATGTAATTGTTCTGCTGTTAAGAAATTATCTAAATACAAAAAGTCTTCTTTCAAATAATACCACAAGTCAAACAATCGAATCATTACTTTGTTTTTTAATCAAAAGAATCAATTGAAGAATATTATTAAATACTTCTGGATGTTGAATTTCTTGTTTTAAAAATTCTTTAAGATTATCATGAAAATTTGCTTCTTTTAGTTTCTCACAAACAAATCCTAAGCATAAAGAAATGAAATAAATGAAATTAACGATATATAACTAACCGTTCGCTAGCATTAAAATAATATTGAGTGCAATAAGTGCTTCATTCTGAATGATGCCACGATTAGCTTGTACATCACACGATGCCAATGTTGAAGTTATAAGTGAAAATGCATCATTTCGCGCAAGTGCCTCAATAGCAGCAAGTTCTTTTAATGCAATTGGTAATAAAAATAGAACACGACGAGATTCAACTAAAAAAAAAATTTTATACAAATTTGATTATTGCTGTTTAAATTGTAAAAAAACTGACATTGTAAGCCCGCGTGTATGGCATTACTATTGGCAACAATTTGCTTTAAAATTAGATCGTCTACAATGGCTGCTTTTGAAGTTTCTTTTGCATCTCGAAGAAGAAAACGAATAACACCAGTTGCTGAAAAGCAAATTAAACTATTAACATATTATTTTAATAGTAGACATTAATATTTTTACCTTTGTAAGCTATTTCTCCACCAAAGCTTTTGGCAAATATATATAGAATAACATTATCAATAACATTACTATTAACGAGTAAACTTCGATTAGTAGCTAAAAGAAAATAGAAAGCAATAGTAGAAAAGAAAAGACTTATATTTTTCTAGTATTACTTGGCACAGCAAGATTTCTTAATGCACCTAATATTCCATGAATAGCTTTCGCTTGTTCATCTGTCATTGATTCTAATTTATTTTGTAATTCAGTTGAAAAATATTTCAATTGTTCAACTAATTTTATAGCAGGTTTGCATTTATCAGCTAATATACTTATAGCTGCTTGATCATTTCGCGTTAAATTTGTTATTATTAACGCACCGGTCATTTTCAATTGCAAATTTGACTTTTCTAACCATGAAATGCCATATTCAAGTAGATCATATTTTTTAGAAGTTAATAAATGATCAATAGATTTATCTAGACAAAAAACAAATTACGACATATTTAAGATTTCTCTTGTTTTTAATAAAAAAATACCTGCGGTTATGAGAACAACCAGTAAATAACAGGCTTCACGAAGAAATTCTTCATCTTTTCCAGCATGCTCTTCGCATAAATTAAGTAATTTATAATAAAATAATGATGAACATAATTCCTCTTTGACACCATCTACACGAGAGAGGGAAAAGTATGAAAGTCGTTTAGAAAAATGAGATAAAAAATAGAATAAACCTTCTTCGCATGCGTCAAGTAAATATGGTAAAATAATAGAACGATTATCATATATATTTGACTCGTTTATTTGATTTCCGATTTCTGATAATAAATGACTGGAAATAAGTTTTTCACATTCTAAATGATAATAAATGATAGTTTTAGTATACTTAATGAATTTTAAGATTTAAAATTCTTTCGCTTGATTCTGTATTGAATGAGAAGGATATCGTTGAAAGTTTTGTTTTATCTACTGTATAAACACATATTCTTTTCAAGGAAATAATCTGAATAGATTCTTATCGAAAATTGTGTGAGTCTTCGAAAAGGCATATTTTAATACTTGTATCGTGATCGACCATATTTGAACAAATTGAAAATAAAAATAATGGTATTTTCGATTCAGATAAATATGGTACATAGAGAAGAAACACTTGAAATAGATTTTCTTTGAAAATTGATTCTGCAACTTTTTCTAAATGAAAAAACAAAGGGATAAACGTCATTCTATTTTTATTTTATTTTACCATTCGAATTAATTATATTGTGTAATGCACCTAATGTCATCATTCGTAATTGTTCACCTTTTGTTTCATTTATGTCGCATGAATTGCGACATACATCAAATAAATTATCTATACCAATTGTATTGAATACTAAATCACAGCCATCAGCTAGAAAAACAGAACTAATTATGATGAGAAGTTTTAAATAAAATCTTCAGACCATTTTCATAACACATGTTTCCTATCGCACGACATGACTCGATTTTTTCTTGAAGGGTACCATATATTAAAGGTTCTTTTAAAGGTGTGATAAAATCTAATTTTACACATTCATGTCGCTGAGATTCTGAAAATCAATAAATATAAGACACACATTGTAAGATTTTGTTTTCTTTTTACCATCTTTACAGAGTTCAGCGACAATTCGAATCGCTTTATCTCGATAATCATTGTTTTGGTGAATTAAATCTTTTAATATATTCTTATCGATTTGTGATTTCAATTCAGTAGTTCCTGTTTTTTGACTATCGACTATCTTTTTAAGAAACGCATCGATCTCTTCATTTGTATACATAATTAGTTCGAATGTAGCATAATAAGAAAGTTATTTCAAAATTTACTGTCATCTAACAAGAAGTTACACGATTGGTTGAATTGTTTTCTTCAATCAGAATCAAACGCCACTCGTTATTTTCTTCCGTTCGTTTGTAGCATTGTTTCTTTCTAATGCTTACATACAAAAATTGAGTTTTGTTTTCGTGTCGATAATCATTCCAATGGTGACTCTGATGCGACCGATGTCCAATAGATTCCAGTCAATGAATAGAAGATAATTAACATAATCAAGTAATTTAGTTTTTTTAAATTTTAACTGAAGTTTTTGTGCATGCGAATAAGATCAGACAAAATGAGATAAATAAAAACTCAATGTGTCTTTTTTCTGAAATATTTCGAATGACTGTATTTTCACTTGAATTGAAAGTACTTTAAGAGATACGGAAAAAACGCTCAGATCTATTTAAGAAACAGTTTTCCACAGCTTTGGTTTCTTGGGTAATGAAGAGCTAGTGCTTGAAAGTGCAGTATTGCTTTGTGACTAGCAATCCTAATTATGTTTTGTTCATATATTTCAATGATACCTGAGAAATTAATTTTGAGATGGCTGCAAATTTACTCAGATCTTGCTCGCACATTTTTCGCTAGTCGATATCAACGAAAAGACAGTTTGAAAATGTAAAGAGCTCAACAAAACAAAAATCATCGTTTTGTTATTCATTTAAAATGCAGTGAATACAGTTAGAATTTTCGGTGTCGCTTTTTTGTAACTAAAATTGTATGTGACCTGAAACTATATTAAGTTTCATTTTGATGAAAATAGTTTTATATGACTGTCCTAATGAAAGATGAAATTTTACATGTTTCATTTTTGTATTTTTTAGGAATTATTTCTTATGTATTAAGAGATGTGGTCTTCAGGACAAAATTATTCAACTGCCGCCATAGAAAAATTCGTATTCATTGGCACCGCGTCTATCGAATATTTTGTTGAGCGTATGAATTACAAGATTTAAATAAATTATATGTATGATTTAAATTAGCTGGCTGTATTTCTCGGGAAGAAATGCGTATCCTATTGACACTGCTTCAATTACACCTATCGTATGATTAGATTAAACGATGCTGTATGAGAAGAAGAAAAAAAGAATTTTCAAATTAAACAAGATTATTTTTCATAGTGAATGGTATTCAAGCATCATTATAGTTTTGCTTGAATATTTTATTTCGTATTTTCTAAGAAATTTTTTTTTAGAGAAAATCTCCATTGATATAAGAACATTACCTTTTATTTTTCCATTCTAGATGTCGACCATAGTTTCTCATAGTAAAGTTGTTCAAGTATGTAATGTATCAACGACATGCCAAAGAGATCAATTAAAGGTACTGTTCAATTTTTTCGGTCGCATCGATGATGTTCAATTGTATCCTGATAGGTACGTTATTAAATGAATTTGTGTGACATATAGTCAGAGTATGGAGAAATAGAATTCATTTTTAGAAGAAAAAAAGCATTAAATTTTGGAAACTCACAGAATTTTTTATTCACATTGATGTTTATAATTATTTAAAAGCATCATAATCTAGAGAGTAAAAGTAAATATGCTTTATCTTCAGTGGTACCAATAATGTGAATAGGAACGATTCGATCATACGACGTATATAAAAATCAGTTAAGAGTTAATTCAAAATTTGATACATTTTCCGTCTCCTATTGGCTAATATAGGATTTCTGACTGTGTGAATTTCTGAGTTAATGTAATCGAACGGTTAAATTTCGAATATCGACTTAGAGAATATTTTCTGAAAGATCTGCCTGAAAGCTGGCATCGTCAACTGTATGAAAGAATGAATATTCCCTATAATACTTTAACTTGGAGTATGCAAAAATACGACTGATGCTTTTTCTAATTATTAAAATACTATACTATGTATGTTTTACACATTTTTGATTACTGTTTTCAATAGCTGACTATAATATATTTATTCACGCCAAAAATATCTTAACTGAGTGTATTTTTTTTGTCGTCCCACAGTGATACATTAACAGCAACAATCAATGCTAAAGTTGGTTACATAAAATTTGACCGCAATGATAGTGTTCATGCTGCATTAAATATGACAAATACAATATTTATTGATAAACCATTAATAGTTACGCAAGTATTTGAAAATACTATACCAGATGAAACTGATGCAATGATATATTGTGCACCATTGAATCCAAGTATAACATTGCTTAGTGGTGGTCCAACTTGGCCAAGTACCGTTATTAATCGACTTATAGGTCAACCACAAAATCCTTCGTATATTGAAACCATTGATCCAGAATTAACTGATAGAAATTTACCACCATATCCACCATTGCCTGGCACATTGGATGTTACAAAAGTCGAAGAAATTCGACGCACAGTTTATTTATCAAATATAGAAAAAAATGTAAGTCAATTGATTTCTTTTATATGTATTTCCATGTTGTTACTCCCCATTTATTCATTTTGATTAGGTTGGTTTGGATGTTTTACATGAATTTTTATCACAAATTGGTGAAATACGATTCATTCGAGCGGCTTATATCGATGAAAATGCTGAAACACGTGGTGCTTATGTTGAATTTAGTGAACAACCATCAATTCCAAAAGTTCTTTCTATAAATGGATTTCAATTTTTTGGTCGACCTTTATTGTATGTTGAATTCTAAATATCACAAAAGCAAACTAAATAAATAATATTTTTAGAGTTAACCATGCAACCTCATGTATTATTAAGCCAGCAACTGTCCGTGGATTGAGAAGTGGTAAGACAAAAAACCACAGAAAGAATTGTGTTTGCATTTAAAAAATTGAATGTTTAATATTTAGATGAAGAAGATATGCCATTCAGTCGATCACGTTCTCGAAGGTTTGTTATTTTGTTTTTGTATCTCAAATCATTCACTTAAAAGTCCAGACTAAGCGCGCTATTTAGACTTCAATAAACTTTGGATGATCTGAAAAGACTTCATATGTTTACAGCAGTGCTGCTGAAATAATATAATTTTAAAATATATTTTGAAATAAATGACTCGACCCTCTTTAGAAATACAATCGTTCAATAGCTATGTAAACTATGTGCTCAACATAGTTATACCTTGAGATAGAAACAGTGGAATCATCTAGAAAATTGAAAATGAGCTTTTCTGAATGGTGAGTGACTGCGATATTCATTTTAAAACGTATGTAGATAAATTCCACCTGAAACATAATCGTAGAAAAAAGATTGATCACCGCACTCTACAGCCGGTTATTCTATAGCTATTATAAATAGAGCAGTAGTGCCTGAAAATAAATATCGCCAAATTTTTGGCGAAGCATTTACTGATCTCGTTATTTTTACTGTTGAATAAACGTTATTATCTACTTTTTAGTGTATCCGTTCATAAAGATTCTCCAGCTGGCGAGGAAGTTGATGTTACCCGTGAAAATGGTCGTCGTTCATCACGTTCACGACATCGTTCGTCATCAAGATCGAAATCACGTAAAAAATCATCAAAATCCGCTCGGTCACCTAAACGTCGTTCGAGGTAATCCTTTTGCAGTCAATATTCCAATAGTATTTTATTTCTTTTCTCTCTGAATAGATCAAGAAAACGAAGCCGATCAAAATCACGTGATCGAAAACGTCGTTCACGTTCTCGTGATCATCATCGTAGAAAGAAAGATTCACGTAAACGTTCACGTTCACGCTCACGTTCGCATTCAAAAGGACGTCGTCGTAGTGAAAGTAGTCGAAAAGAAAAGAAATCTCGACATTAGTTACAATCTATATGTTAATTCATAACTGTCAAATTTCTCTTTTTTTGTTCTATGTTGTATGTGTTTGTGTGTAATTCTCATACACTTTAAAAAGCCTATGAAAAAAAAACGCTAGAGAAAGTTGAAGTTCATGTTTGATTTTGTAATGAATTGTTCTTTGTTGTTATTAATTCAAAAAAAAAAACGAGGGAAGTGGTTTCGATTCTCAGGAAAAACCTACAAAAAAAATTTATATTGAAGTACTGATATGGAGTTACTTGGAATTTCTAACAAAACTTTTTACATTTTAATTAAGTCTCTATACGTCCAAGTTCGTTTTCACTTTATGAGTTGTGAATTAAAACATCATAATTCAGTGGATTTTTAAAAAATCCATCACGAATAAATACTATATAAATGACTATTGAACTTTATCAATGTCATAAAAATATATTGGGAAATATGTAAATTCCCAGGGACATTAGTTTTGACGAAGATATATTAGAACCAATAGGCAGTATACTAAAGAAAAATAGATAGTTAAACGAATCACTGTTTGTTTAAAACACTGATTTGTTTTCTCCTAAAATTATTGACTTATGTCAAATTTTGAAATGTTATAGGAAACCTGAAAAAACGAGCACATGCCAAATCTTAGTGAAGATGCCACTGGAAATTTAGACACATATATAACATCCACAGATAGGTAGATAGGTAGGAATGTAAGTGAATAGTTAGACGATGAGATGAAAAACTAAATAATTATTGAGCTCGGCCACTACTGTTCGGTAGTCAAAACAGTTACACTGAGAGTGAAACTGTTTGTCGACCCTTTTCGGTACCCACACTTGATGTAACTACCCGTGTCCGCTCTTCGTCACATCCACGTTAAGGGGAATGCCTTTTGTCAGGGTTTCTAGAGCTCCTGTCAGATGCCAATCTCACAGTCAAATAGTAGCAAGGTAGCCCCATGAAAAATCTATTTATCAATCGTCATATCTTTGAAGAATCTATACATGTGAGTTGATCATTGACCTTATCTATCTATGAATGTACATTTTTATTATGAAATTAGAATGATATTATTACTGCGATGTGTCATGTATTGTAAAAAACATTACTCACCTTGACTTTGAATTATCAAGAAAGAGGCGTACCTTTTTCGAATATTAAGAAATCGCGAAAGACAATCGTCAATTTTTTCTCAACCTGTCAACTTTAATCCAGTTTATAAGTAAAACGCATCACAAATATATCCAGTAATAGCTATTTCTATATTTTTTTTTGTATCTGAAATGAATCATATCTGGATATTTTATACGTAAACAATATTCAGATATGATTCATTTCATATCTCGATATTTTATACGTAAACAATATAAAATATTCGTAATTTATTTTTGTCAAAGTTTTGATTTAAAACTAAGACAATCAAAACTAATGGTTCATTCGACGAATATTGGAATTTGTGCCGAAAACACCATAGTTAACAAAATCAGCAATCGTTTTTTTTCTTACTTTACCTGTAGAGTCGATAAACAACATAAAGCAATGGATTCTTCCAATGGAGGTAAGTATTTTCCCACTCGCTATTGATGATTTATCTGCTTCCTATTTATATGATTATTAAATAGTGTTAACGTCAGTAGTATAATTATAAGAGACTCAGCTTCCGATTCTAAAAGCTCAATATTGGCATTACCATTGCTATTGATTGTCCCTGCTTGCTTTGTCTTGTATCATTATGATTGGTATTGAACTCTAAAAATTCAATATATTATTTTAGATAGGCGATGATTTGCTTTTCTCACACACGTGTGTTGGCTGTTCGTCCAAATTTGAAAGGGCTATCAAGTCTAATCAAACAACCTTGGCGTTTTTTCGGTGGATTAGATACTTCACCATCATCTGTAATGAGAAATGCTGAAGTTCAAACAATTTATACTGAAACAGTTAATGTTGTCAATCAAGGTCGTTTAGAAGTAAAATGTCCATTCAATGTTTATGTAACACCAATTCATCAGAAAGATTTTCCAAGACTTGACAAAGCTTTTTTTACTATCTATGGTATGAATGTAATTGTGAACGAACACAAAACGATATTTTTACTGAATACATATTTTATTAGGTGATAGTGGTTTTCAATTTTCAAAAGAAACATGGAATAAATTATTTACATTTTCCAGTCTATATAATGCTGATGCTCGAATCCTTCGTGTTTTTGGTCAATTTACTGAATTAGGTAAATGGATTTCTATAATATTTTTAAAATCTATATTTTTGATTAATTAAAGGTGAAAAACAATTGAGGGATCAAGCTCATACTCTTGAAATTAACTGCCAAATTCCTCCTCATTATGGTCAGTTAGAAAACTTTATATTAGTTCTCGAAGAAATTCTTTTATTTTCTATTCAGAACTTGATGTTATTTGTACAGATAATAATAATGTTAATGTTGAATATCTTCAATCTTCTGGAATGCATGTAACAAATACCAATGAATTTTATTGTTTATGATTATTGTTCTTTCTTTCATATTTCTAGATTCAAACAAAGCAAGGCGAATGTTCATTGAAAAATATTGTTGTTAGTAAAACAAAAAGCAAATCAAATATAACTACTGTTCTATCGAGATTTTATTTATTATTTTTAATTTTATAGGCAGATAGCATTGTTGTTCATAGTCAAAAAGGAAACATAACATGCTTGGGTTCATTACACGGAGTAGTCGACTTGAGTACGGCAAGAGACGGTGTAAATATATTTAATTTATAATACTTTATATTTTGTAATTTTGTTTATTTTCCCGGTGAATAAGACAATACGAGGATCGAAACTACAAGGTAGTCATGTTGGATTGAAAGTTGAAAATGGTGATATACAACTTAAAAGTTTATTTTCGGAATATTTTCATCTAAAAGGACAGAAGGGAAACTTTCGTATTGGAACTTTACATGGAGACGGAATTGGTATAGAATCATTATTTTTCGTGTTAGATTAATTTCGCTTTTCTTTTCATTAGTGAAATTACATTCTGGCTCGATTCATATTAGTAAGAGAATTTTCAATAAAAAAGGAATATTCAATTATTTATTTTTTGATTTCTAGAATCAGTCGACGGGAATGTAGATGTTCGTTGTGAAGAAGGTGATGCGAAAGTATTTTTTATTGCAACTGATAGATCAAAAATACGTGTACAACAAGGTTTGATTTAGTTATATTGTTGTTCCTTGTTTCGCTTTTGTTAAAGCTAACATTTGATTCAGGTAATGTTACATTGGGTGTGATAGATACTACAAATGTTCGATTGAATCTTGCCGGTAAACGTGTGCAAATAGCTGAAGAAGCCGAACATTTTCATAGACACACAGTACACAAAGATGGTATTGTGCGAGTCAAAGGTAGAACTACGAATATGAAATATTTTGATTTAGAATTTTGCTTAATTTAAACATTAGGTTATATCTCGGATAAATCTGCTGATTCATCAATTGATGTAGATGCACCAAATGGTACCATTGAACTTAATGTACGTGATTGGTTCTCGACATTGAAGCTTGATCGACATGTTGATCAGTAAAAAATTCCACTTATCTTATTCTTTGTGTTCTTATGTAATCTTGATTTGACTTTTTTATGACAGACTTCTGTGTTTGCATGATCTTTTTTTTTAAATAATAAATAATGAAGAAATTGTGTTAGATATTTTCTATGAAATTTATTCAGATATGAATAGATGTAAATTGTTGATGGTCCAATGAAATAATGCTTTTTCTTTTTTGGATTTAGGTCATAAGAGTATTGTAAGCGAAAATAAATAGCTAAAACATTGGACATTTTTTGATTTGATACAATAATTTTAAAATTCATGTAATTTTCTTCAAAAAAAAAAACTAACAATGGCAATTCAAGATTATTCACTGGTAAGAAGACAATCTTTTTCGAGTTGATCTGTGATAGATGTTTTTTTTAGCTGAACATGATTCCATTCGAACATGTCATTCAATATGAAAAATTCAAAGAAATTCATGCAGATACATCTGATGAAATTATAGAGAACAGAGATTAGAAAAAACTTATTTTTGTTTACGATATTTAAGAATTCATTTCTTTCTGTAACATGTGATTGTTGTATTTTGATATGTCTATTTGTATTCGAATGAATTTGAATAGACAAAATGAATGATTGATCCTAGTCGCTCATTGCAACAGGTCAAGGTATTGAACTAATGAATGAGTTTTGTTACGGTTGATTAGTAATGCATTTCTTTCATCTTATCTTTATTTTGTCTTTCATATGAATACAAAAAGAGCTTCTCAATCAATTTGAATACGACGTCTATTTTAAATGAAAATTTTTTATATCAATTTTTTCGTATTTGAATAAAGACTAATAATATCATGACAAAATTCAGGTAAGAAATAATAATTTATTGTATGCCGGGAAAATAAAGTAAATATTTCTTTTTTGTAATCTAGCATACAAACAATTTATAAAAATCCCAAATGGACTGGTCAAACAGTATCAAAGTATAAAAAAATGAAGAAATTTCCTATTAAATAGTCTTTTATTTTTTATATACTGTGAAGACTTGAGCATCTTCAAAGTATAATTGATTTGCGTCGACGTAAAAGTTATAATCATACAAATTCAAAAAACGGAAGAAAACCTGATAATCAAAACGATTCACGTATTGTAATTAATATTAGTGGTTTACGCTTTGAAACATTCAAATCTACACTTGAACGTCATCCAAATACATTAATTGGAAATGTACAACGTCGAGCTTATTTTTATGATAAAATTCATGATGAATATTTTTTTGATCGGCATCGATTATGTTTTGAGTCGATACTTTATTTTTATCAATCTGGACGACTTCGTCGACCCGACAATGTTGCACTTGATACATTTTTAGAAGAGATAACATTTTTCGATTTAGGCGTCGACGCACTTCGACAAGTACGAAAAGATGAAAATGTCGAAGAAGCACAAAAAGTTACATTACCACAGAATCAATTTTGTCGTCATGTATGGGCAAATTTAGAATATCCACAATATTCAATGACGGCAAAAATTATCAATATTTTTTCGGTTATTCTCATATTATTATCTGCATTTGGACTCGCGTTTGAAACAGTGCCAGGTAATATTGGAGCTGATTACAATCGATCGAAAATTAACATCGGTGGTATTTTGATAACTAGAAGATACGAGACTGAAACATTGAATAAGGTTGTCAGATTAGTTGATTCAACTGCTATCGCTGGATTGAACGATGATTTCTATAAAAGAAACTGATAGCAGAAAATAGATTCTGTATCCGAGAAGTTAGAGTGTACGCTTGCGGAAGAGAATTCCTAATCACTGTTCAATGTTATGGTGAGAAATATACATCTATTCGTATGAGCTATACTGTTAGATGCTTTCGCTCTGTGATGAAATTTGCATATATAGTTATCTATAGGGGTACACCAATTCCAATTCGAGTCAATTCAATTCCTAAAATTGGTCGGAATTGGAATTGGTGCATTCCTAGTTATCTATCAATTAAAATTTCATATTTTTGCGTACTGGGTTTCATATTTCAACTCAGCGAGGCTTTTAGAAACAGATTCATAGTACGGTATATCATTATGGTCATGATAATAACTAGTGTGAACTTTTATATAGCTTAATTTTTGCAAGAGATTTTAATATTACAAAAACTTTGTGCCACTGAATAGAGCAGAGCAATTACATACATATGCAAGCTTTTTTTTTGTAATTATTGATTATTTCTAGATAACTTCAGGGTAGACTTCGAACATTTTCAATAACATCTGGCTTATCCTAACTTGAATTTATGTCAGTCACTACTAAATATTTACTTTTTTGAAATTCTTTGTATCCTTTTCTAAAAACTTCCGACTGACAGTGGCAGATAGAATAAATTTTTTATTGTTTCTATACTGGATAGGATTCATATTTTGAGAACTAATGATATCTAGAGAAATTTTGTGCTAGAATATTTTAGTGTTATATATTTTACCTTGTTATAGGTTCATTACTTGTTGATAGTAGTAATAAAACATGCGGTCCATGTTTTCCAAATTTCCAATCACCATTATGTATAATTCAATTAATTTGTATCGGATTTTTTACCGTTGAATTCGTTCTACGTTTGATATCTTGTCCATCTTTCTTTAATTTTATTAAATCACTACCTAATTGGATCGACTTCCTTGCACTTGGTAAATTACATTTGCTCTCTTTTCTTTGCTTTGTTTTGTTTTGTTTTAAAATTAATCATCTATTTTAATTTTTAACCTAGTTGCGGATTATATCTCATTAACAATTTTTCTTCTTCGTAATCACGAAACATTATGTATGTTAGCAATTTATTCTCAATTAAATATTTTACGAATGCTTCGCTTGATTCGTGTCATTAAACTTTATCGTATATTTCAACATTTCAAAACATTACGTGTACTCGGTAGTACGTTGAAAGAATCAATACCAGATTTTATAATATTATTATCTTTCTTATCGCTAAGTGGATTTTTATTTGGAGCAGCTATTTATTTTGCTGAACATGATAAAAATCGACTGGTTTTTGACTCAATACCTACAGCAACTTACTACGGTATTATTACACTGACGGCTGTCGGGTAATTAATAAAAATCTGAGATATTTCGAACTTTCTTTATTAATTTCTCTTTTTCTAATTCTAATTCTTTTAAGATATGGCGATATAACTCCCGTGACACCACTTGGACGTGGCCTAGCATGTTTAGCTGCTATTTATGGTGTATCAGTTGTATCAATGCTTGTCTCTGTACTTGTTGATCGATATCAAAGAGTATATGCTCGTAAACATTTGCTTGAGGAAGAGTATGCTGAAAATGCAGTTTTAAATGATTCAATGCTAATGTCAAATAATAATGATAAATCTGTAGAGAGTCAGATAGACATGGAAAAACAATTTGAAAGCATTCCAGAATATTATGATCACCCTGAAATACGACAAGATGATGATCAACCATCTGGTAAGGTGCGATTTATCATTGGTTATTTATCGGATGATGATGATGATGATGTCGATGATGATGATGATGATGATGATTTGGACGGAAATGGACATGAAATCATTCACAAAGTTGCTCAAGAATTGCTTCATTCAACATCAAATAGATATCGCTCAATCAATAGAAACAATCAATAATTTCAATTATTTGTTGTTTGGTCGTTTGTATACAATGAGTCAGATAAAAACAAATAGATTTTTCACTGTAAAATAAAATATTTAACAGATATTAGATTTAATTCTCGCTAGTTATTGATTCAGTTTCTAAAAAAACCTTATATACACTATTGACTAAATCATTCGAAAAATATCTCGATAGGTGTGACTATCGCTCGAGAGTAATCTGAACAACAAATGATCAACTCCGCTTCTGTCTAAATTCATATTTTTGGATAGACTCGTACTGTTTCAATGAACATTTTAATTAGTTTTTTTTATCTTATACGAACATAATATGACCAGTTCACAAGAGAAAGGAATTTCTGTTTACGCTTGATCGAGACTTGTTAATTGACATACGAAACACTGGAATCTTATGATATGACACCCTGAACTGTATTACAAGAGTAGCCAATATGAAAAAAAAATGCTCATACTATCAGAAGTGAGTATTTAACATGTGTGAATTTAAGGTGTATTTGATAACAAATTATGTTATAATCAGCTTAAAAAGTAAAAAAGGGTTTATGAACATAGATAAAGATGTGCATACGTAAGTGTTAGCTTATTAGGTTATTTCATGATTATATGTTATACTACAATGGTCTATTATCGCCAAAGTAGAGCGATCGATCGCGATATATTTAAGTTCTCATGAATTATTAATTACTAGACATTAGTGACATCTAGAATTCATATATATTTTATTATTAAAAATTTTGAAAAAATCTAAAAACTCTCTAAGTTTTCGACTTATTTCATGAGAAAATCTAAGAGAGATATCCTTTCGAGTCTTTTGTTACACATGAACAATTGTACTACGAATGAAGGTTTCGTTGATTTTTACTGGTTGTTTGTACTTTATCAAGATTTACGATAGACTTTTCCGCACTTAAACTTTACAATACTTTCTTAATGTTCATATGTTTTCTTCGTCAATCGGTGACTGGAATTATACTCGATATATCTTAATTTTTCTCTATCATTCACTTTAATTGGGCACACCCTTTCTCTTGATACTGTCGTATTGTGTAATTAATCTGTAAAGTAATTGTTTCTGATTTCAATTAAAATATATCAATTGCAAAGAGAACCTCAAGTTTTTTTTCGAATGAAATAATTTTTCTGTTGATGAACTGATTATTGATTTATATTAATTAGTAGACTCATATAATTGTCTCACTGTTGTAAAAATAGTAATAAGTTCATCGATTCAATTGAATTGCCTTAAACTTTTTTCTTTCATAATTTCGAAAGAAGATGAGATTATAAAACACAATATAATTTCATTGCAAAAATTCTCAATTGATTAAAATAATACTAACCATATTATTCTTTCTTCCATGCAGTATGAAATACCATAAGTGTACTAGAGTTCTTTTTCTTCTGGCCCAAATTGGATCGTCCATTAAATTCTCCTTTTCGTCTGTATTATAGATTAATCGTCATCTGTTATTAATAATTTGGTTATGGCTTTCGGACAAAATTCACGAGGTGGTAGTCGTGGTCGTGGTGGTGGTGGATTCAGAGGAGGTCGAGGCGGTAGTGGTGGTCGCGGCGGTGGACGAGGTAAGAAGAATATTTAAAAATTGCCTAAGTTAATCATAACCAATTTTGTTAGGTCGCGGTGGTAGCGTAGGTTTCGGAAATCGTGGAGGTGATCGGGGTGGCGGTTTCGGTGGTCGCGGAGGTTTCGGAAATCGTGGAGGCGACCGTGGTGGCGGTTTCGGAAGTCGTGGAGGTGATCGCGGAGGTTATCGTGGTGGCAGCCGAGGTGGTAGTCCAGGCGGTAAATTTGGTGGTGGAGGAGATCGAGGCCGTGGCGGCAGACCAAGCGGTGGAAGACCATCAGAACGTAAGTCGTCATTAGTGTAATTTTTTATGTATTTTAATTTAATTTTTCCGATTATTTAGCACGTGAACTCATGAGTGATAGTATTTACGTTGGTCAATTACCTGCTGATATTGAAGAAAGTGACATCAAAAAACTTTTTCCAAAAGCGAAAACTGTACATGTCACACCCGCTGCAGGACCCCGACCTGGGTTAGTGCTTTGTTATTTTTATCGAAACTTTTCATTTTAAACTTAAACTCCGTTTCAGACACGCCTTTATTACGTTTCCTGATGATACCACAGCCGCAGCAGCTGTGAAACAAGGTGCTACATTTAAAAACAATCCACTTAAAGTAGCGTTTCAAAATAAACGTGCTGAACCACAGAAGCGATCGTCAGATGGAGACGATGAATCAGGTTCGTTCATTCGTATCTAACCGAAAATATTTTATTCAAACCATATACATTTTTATCTAGGTCCTAAATCGAAAAAACTTAAAGGTGATTCATTTGGAGCTAAAGGAGCCGCAAATAAAAATGGCGTCAAACCAAAAGGCAAGAAACCAGCCGGTTCCGATGATGATGAAGAATCCGTAAGTATTTAATTTTAAAAAATAAACAACTGTTGACACAATCGATAATTTTTACATTAATTTAGATGGATTTCGAAGATGATGAGGACGATGATGAAAACGACGATGACGAAGACGACGACGATGATGATGATGATGAATCAGATGATGAGGAAGATGAAAAAAAGATTAAAAAAACAGTCGCCAAAATGGTTTCTGGAGGAAAATCAGTAAGTCCAAAATCCTTATAATGAAAACAAAAGATCTAACTGATTTTATTTTGCAAGGATAAAGCTGTAAAACAATCAGCAGGAAAACATGTCGAAGAAGAAGACGATGATGATGAAGAAGATGATGATGAAGACGATGATGACGAAGATGATGATGATGTAAGTTATCAATTAAACTTGAGTTTTTAAAATAGATCTCGAATTACTTTTCAATAGGATGACGATGATGACGAAGAAGAAGAAGAAAGTCCAGTTAAATCAAAACAGAATCCACCTTCATCAGCAAAACCAACAACACCAAATGCTGCTGCAAATAACAATAAAGGCAAAGCAGCATTAACAAAACCAACTATCATCGATAGTTCACTAAAAAAAACAGCCAAACCATCAGATCAAGCAACTACAAAAAAACAAACACCAGCTGAAACCCAAAAACGTTCACTTGATGTTGCGGATAAATCAGGTTAGTTATTTTTCTTAGTTTTCAACGTTAAAATCAAATTATATTCTACTAGGTCCTCAAGCAAAAAAACTCAAGAATGAAACACCGGCTGTTGGTAAAACTGGTTTGAAAGGAAAAGGAAAGAAAGTTGAAGAAGAGGAAGAAGATGATGATGATGATGATGAAGTAAGAATTTTATACAAATAAGTGTTTGATTTCATGTTTCAATTTATTTGTTTTCAGCTTGATTTTGATGAAGATGATGACGATGATGATGATGACGAAGACGACGACGATGATGATGATGACGACGATGATGATGAAGAAGAAGAAACACCCAAAAAACCTGTTGGTAAATCACCCATGACTGGAAAACAAGTAAGTTTTATTAATCGATTTGTTTCCAGTAAAATGATTTCAATTTGTAGGCTAAATCTGCTACCAAACCATCACTTGCTCAAGACGATGATGAATCCGTAAGCATATTTTATCATATTCTTGATTTAATTATACGAAAATTATTTTGTTTAATAAGGATGATGATGATGACGATGACGACGACGATGATGAAGATGAAAAACCTACAAAAACCACACCGAAGCCAACTCCTGCTTCGAAACAAGTAAGCAAAATTGAGTGAATTTCTCTCTTAAAATAATCATTTCTATTATCAGACTAAATCTGCGGCCAAACCATCGGCTGTTGAAGATGACGAAGATGATGTAAGTTTGTAATATTCATTTAATTTATTCTCACTCTCTTATATTTTTACTATCACAGGACGACGATGACGATGAAGACGTAAGTTAAAATAAATTTTTATTTGTCCGAAACAGAAACTATTTTTTCCTCCGCTAATAGGACGATGACGAAGACGACGATGATGAAGAATCTTCACCTAAAGCACCACTCAAATCTGCTTTAAAAAAGACACCATCAGTTCCAACTCCAACCAAACAAAAACCGTCATCTACTCCAACCAAAGCAGCACCAATTGCAAAACAAGAAACACCAAAACCCAAAGAAACACCTAAAAAACAAGAAACTCCCAAAACACCAGCTGCTGATAAACCACTCAATAAAACACAGTTATTTATTAATTCAATAAAGGAAAGTGTTAGTGTATCAGACATGAAATCACTTTATCCAAAAGCGAAATTAGTTAAAATGCAAAAACGTAAAGTTGGCCCAAATAATAAATTGATTCAGTATGTTTATTTTATATATTTACGTTTGTCTTTTTGAATAAAAGTTTTTGTTTTTACTTCTTCATTTAGATTCGCTTTCGTTACATTTGAAAACGAAGCTGACTGTGCTGATGCATTAAAAGCTCATACACAGATTGGTGGTGCTCCAGTTAACGTTTCCTATGCATTTGCACCCGGAGATAAACAACAAAATAAAGCAAATAACGAATCAAATAAAAAACAAGAACAAAAGCCAGCGAATGGAAATAGTAAACAAGAGAAGAATGGAAAACAAGAAAAAAATGACAAAAAACAAAGTCCATTAAGTGAAAAAACAAATAAAAAAGAGAAAGCTAAAGCTGGTATGCATAAAAAATCAACTTTTAAATCTTTCTTTTCTCTAGTAAAAGACTTTCATATTTTAGAAAAACAACTTTCAACTAATTCAATTTATGTTGGTCAATTACCCGAACATGTTGTTGAAGATGATGTTAAAGCTCTCTTTCCGAAAGCATTGAAAATTGAATTATTTGCAGCTAAAGCCAAAAATAAAGGTGTTCGACCTGGTTTTGCTTTTGTCACATTTTCCGATGATAATTCAGCTGCTGCTGCTATTAAACTTGGACCATCACTAACAATTAAAAATACGCAATTGAAAGTTGCTTATCAAACTAAACGAGCAACGCCGGTAGCTGCTGAATAAACAGACAAATTAAAAAATTAACCACAAAGAACTTGCAGTTGGTCTTTTTTTTGTTTTCCTTTTTTTGCGTATCGAATGCTTTTCTTGTTATGTTTCAATGTTACATGATGTTATCCGTTTGTATTTACCTTCAAATAGTGAAGATAAATTCGCATGTAGACATTAACATTTTGTTTTGTGTTCATTCAAACTATGCTCGCTGTTGTTCTTTCTTGTCGTATCTTCTTTATTGAAGATAATTCATTCATAATGAAGCAAAAAAAAGAATTTTGAAACTTAAAAATAAGAAGATGATTCTTTGTTTTTGTTAAACAATGGTACACACGGAAAGAAGCATATTGGATTGAAGTCGATTATGGTCAAAGTGAATTAGTTGATTTCAATCGGAAAGCGTCTCATTTTGAAAAGACTTTTTACTAAGAACATAAGTATTAGACCGAGCTGTGCAAACTGATAAAGAGATCTCGAATACTTTTATTTTCTATGCCATTACTAATGAAGTAACATAATAGAAAAATCTGTACCAAGAATATATTGTTGATATTTATTCAATAGTTTTATGCAATTATCTCGCATCTAAATGTTGAATTCAAAGTCACAAAGTGCCTTCAGTCTATTTCACAGTTCAATAGATGAAATAGAACGACAAATCTGTTCGTAAAAACGCTCAACAGGACTTTTCGAATACGAGCAAAGCGTGTAGATGTTATTTTTCGACATCACTGCTTCGAAAGTATTACAATTCGGATAAAATTTGAGGTTGCCTTCTCATGCACCTACACCGTTCATTCAAAAATTAAAAGTATCACAATAAAGATTAAAGAAAACGCTTCTCAGTTTTTGTATTATTTATAAAATTTAAAGAAAGATCTCACAATTTAGAGAGCCTGTTGTTATGCTCTTTAAAATAGTTATGTTAAACTAAAGCTCTGACAGTCTTATCACATTGATAAAGATGCTCTCCAGTATATAAAAGAAATTGGTACTATTGACAATGTCATAATATATCGATCCAATAATAAAAGCGACGAAAAAGAATTCTAAATTGAAACGTTGGCCTTATTTCCGCGGCGGTTTCCTGAAACATGAAAATTATATTTTGATGAGAATTATCTACGCACATATGTCATAGTTAGCGATTCGCGCACAAAACAAAATCATTTATTTGGTGCAATTTGGGTTGGTACTTTAACTTTAAAACACTTTAAAAAAAGTATTAAAGTTTAAAGTAAAAATACTTTAACACTTTAAACTTTAATTAAAGTAGAACACTAAAATTTGATACTTTAATATCAAAATTAAAGTACTTTAACTTTAATTTTAAAGTTTAAGGTTGCAGTTAAACCATTAGGGAATTGATTAAGAAGCGCTAAAAATTATTTGTCACTTTAACTCTGGTTTTTTTAAAGTTAAAGTGTCAAAGTGTTTTCTTTAATTAAAGTTAAAGTGCCACCCCTAGATGCAATATTCAACCAGTAAACGGAAGTGTATGAATTGTGACTATTTTAGCAATTTAAATTTCCTCTTATCTACTTAAATCCGATCACGTTTGTCATGGTGATTTTTATCAGGTATTAGTTAAGATACTACAGATTGCTATTCGAAGTCAGTAATTATAAGCGGTACTAAAGCTTTTAATGGCTAGAAGTCATACATATAAAGAGTTTCATGAAACATTTGAATTCTTTCTTTTGTAATGCAAAATCACTTTGTTGCAACTTTATGTTGTATAGTTCCATGGTTAAGAATTGCTTATTAAACAAAATCATATATGCTTGACTCATATTGATTTTCCCCATACTACAACAAAATTTATATCAGATGAAAAGTCTACTGAAGTAGGGATGCATTTGCTTTGAGATATGTTGAAACAGTAAGAAACTAATTATTTTAGAACGTTTATCTTTTTCTCAACTTTAATTCGCAAAATTAGCTATAAATAAGAACCCGATAGTCAATTATTTTGAACGAATCCTCGTGTCAAACAGCAAATGAATCGAATTCATTATAAAATGAATGCCACAAGGGAACCAAAATAGACTGATTGATTCAAAATCTCCATATCTACGATAGATATCAGATGACAATGTAGAAATTTTATGATTATTGCATTTATTCATAATTGGTATCAAGTAGAGTATAGTAACCGATGACCAAGAGAAAGAAAGAAAAAAACTAAGTAAAGTTTAACAAAAAGAAAAGAAAAACAAATATAAAAAATATAATCATCTGACCACATGAGAAAGAATTATATCTCGATACTGTTTTGATCTATCCTAACTTTGCCCGAACCAATTTGTTACAATTGAACTATTAATAGCTTGAGGTCGTTTCAATGCAAATGATGTTGTCGATCGTGTGTTAGCTGGTTCAATAGGTTTAAATGCTGAAATATTGCTATCAATTGGAGTTGGCCGAGGCGGAAGAAGATGATTCAAAAATGGTAATGAATGCTGCTGCTGCTGCTGCGATTTTGTTGACAATTCATTTTTAGATTGATTTTCTTGTTGTTGAAACACTTTGAAATCTGTGTTTAAATTTTGACGATTTTCAAATGAAAGTGATGAAGGAAAAAAATTAAAATCATCAGTATCACTAGTTGTAACTGTTCGTAAAAGATTTACTGGCTCAAACAAAGATTGAACAAATGGCGATCGAATATCTAAAATCAAAATAGACATGGTATTTTATCGTGAAATAAAATTAAAATACCATTTTGTATTTGATTCGATACAGGATTGAATGGCGTTGAATGTTGATCTAAAATCCAATACAAGAGTTAAAAACTTTTTAGAAATAAATTATATCTAACGTCGATCGAGAAGATTGTTAAATGGTGTTGGTGGTTGTTCGCAAATGGGTTGAAAATCTAAATTGATTTAACGTTGTTTAAAATAAAAACAATGAAAGATTTTATTTACATTTTTCTCTAGCAGCTGTACATATAGGTGATGCTGGTATATTATCTGATTCATGAGAAACGAAATTATTCGATTTTGGCTGTTGTGATGGTGGTGCTGATAAAGCAGATGAATCATTGGTTGTTGTTGAATAAGATTTAGTATCGTATTCAAATTCATCATCTTGTTCAATAATACAATCATAAATACGTTGTGCAAGCGATTCTTCAATTTCTACAAGAATATCATCATCGATGTTATTACTCATTTCTACTGACAATTCTTCTAAATAATCGTTAATCATAGGCCAACATTCGTTTGGTAAATTTGCGGTTGGAGAGTCAAGAAGAAATAATGTATCAGTCTCAGTATTTATAGGTGTTACTGGTTCAATGGATGGTGATGAAGGTAAATTTTGTGCGATTGGATGCAATAGATTTGGAACAGATTCTAATAGAAAAGAAAGATTGCTTTTTTTTCTTCTTTATATTTACGATTCAATAAAATTACTAGGTTCTATAGGTTTATCTGTTATTGGTGGTAACATTGGTAATGGTGCTTGACGAGGTTTAGGCGGTGATGATGATGGTATTATTGTTGGTCGACGTCGATGTTGTGAAGATGAATGAAAACGTTCATTCAATGAAAGACGTGGTACTGACATACGTTTGATCGGAGAAAAATGATGGAGATGATCATTGGGTACATTTACATCAGATAAAGTAAGACATGTACAATTCGTTTCTTGATCATTTCGAGTTTGTTTGGTCGTTGATGAAAGATCATGAAATTCAAAGCGTGGTCTTGCATCTAAAAATAGTCAATTTCGAAATACAGAAACGCTTAGAAGTTTTTATTCTGATTTACTAACCTCGTTTTTGTACATTTGTTACTGTATCTCGACTTTTATGTTGACGTTGGAAACGTTTCATAAATCGACTTGTATGAGATGAACGTTGCCTAGATGTATCAACTGATGATTTTCGTCCATTGGAATATTTTCGACTTGCTGTAACTGTATGATTATTACTATCATTAGGCTTCGATATATAAGTGCCTTGATGTTGTCGATGGGTATGTGTTATTTGTATTGTTGAATTAATAGGAAGTGGTATATGTTGATAATCATTCGATTTAACTACTGATTTATGTTGTTCTTCAAGATAACGTTTAAATAGTGTCGAATTAGCTCGATCAACATTAGGTAATGATGAACGCGAACTATCCATTCTAAAATGAAAATTAATTTAGTTCTTATTTCTTTTTGAACTGCGAAATATCAGAATAGGTGTCCAGATTACTTGAATTTTTCACTTCTTTACATTTTCTATTATTTCTTATCCGACCCTTTATATGAGTTTCAATACGTTGACGATAGATATCAAGTTGAAGATTATTTATTAGTAACAAAAAAATTTTCTCCATTTTATACTCATAAATTTATTTGTAATTCATCGTCTTCCGTTCAATCATTATTAATTAAAATTTATATCTTTCAGTTAACTAGTAGAAGAATAAATCACTAGTTCATCAAAAACTTTTTCTCGTCGGTATATTACTCAAGCACTAGATTTATATGCTGAGAATGAGAAACAAACGTTTCATTACGCTCCGTACAATATATGACTATCAAATATTTTCTAGAAATATTCGTCCATAAGTTCAACGCTTTGTGATTTTCTAAAAACAAACACTTCGTCATATCAAGCTGGCTGATCCAAAAATCAAAATAGGATATAAATGTACAAACATCAATTTAATGGGTTTTTTTTTGTAAACAACATATTAGACACAAAATAAACAGAATGGAAATATTTAAGCAGTCATAGGTACAGCTGCTTGATTATCAGTAGAGACAGAGGTGTCTTCATTTTGTATTTGTTGTTCATTGTTATTTTCAGTTAAATTCAAGCTCATTAATCTTTCAACTTCTTGCGGTGCTGTAGCAGCTTCACGATTTGTATGAATACGTTGAGAAATAGTATCAAGATCAGATGAGAATCGCGTGATTGCATCACGAAGACGTTTCAATTCAGTTGAATCAATAGGAGTTTTTTGCGATGTTGACGATGTTGAACTTGATAAACGATTCGATGCATTTGGATCGACTAACTCCATAGTCAAGTCAGCTATGCGCTTAAAAGAGCTGCCAGCTTCAAGAAGAATATCAGCAGCTTTCGATGATGTCGACATAGTTCTAACAAGCCCAAAACTGATTTTTTTTAAGAGTAAAAGAAAAAAAAAGACTTTTAACAAAGGAAACTCTTCGTGTTGGTAGATCGTTTTTGTCCAATAGGAATAACGTCGGTATAGATTCATCTGACATCTATGTCGAACGTACTTCATTTGTTTCTAAACAGAGTCAACAAGCAGTTGAATGAAAGAAATAAAAGCAACATACACACGAAGAAAGATTTTGTTTTATGTAACTTAATTTTTAGATTAATAAATGTCTCCTCCAGCAGCAAAAACATTGACTAAGTCGACTAGTGACAGACAAACTCCTGACGAAAATGGTTTATCGACGGATAAAAATCCGCCCGTAACAACATCTCTATTAAATAAAATCGAAAAAGTTGTTGTTCATCCACTTGTGCTGTTAAGTGTTGTGGATCATTTTAATCGTATGGGTAAAATAGGCAATTCACAGCGTGTTGTAGGAGTTTTACTTGGTTCACTTACGAATAAGATTCTTGATGTTTCAAATAGTTTTGCTTGTAAGATGGCATTTCATGAATTACCTTCGCAATTTTTTCATGTTGTTTATTGTTCTATTTCAGTACCATTTGACGAGGAAGAAAAAGAAAAAGATGTTTGGTTTCTTGATCATGAATATTTAGAAAATATGTATACTATGTTTAGAAAAGTTAATGGTAAAACGAAAGAGAAAGAGACAGAAAAAATATTTTCATTTAAATTTAAAACTATTTAGCTCGTGAACGTATTGTTGGTTGGTATCATACAGGTCCTAAATTGCATCGTAATGATATTTCAATCAATGAACTAATTCGAGAATATCATCCTGATTCTGTTCTTGTTATTGTTGATGCTAAACCAAAGGATTTAGGTTTACCTACGGAGGCTTATATTGCCGTAGAAGAAATTCATGATGTAAGTAAAAAGAACGATTCTTGCTAGACTAAATTATGTTTGTCTTTTGTTTAATTTAGGATGGAAGTCCAGCTTCAAAAACATTTGAACATTTACCATCAGAAATTGGCGCCGAAGAAGCTGAAGAAGTTGGCGTTGAACATTTACTTCGGTTAGTTAAATCAAATTAAGCATGTATCTAGCTATTTAGAGAGGCATCTCTAGTTTGAAATATGTATCATTCGATGTTTTCATTGCGATTTCTTCTTACATACATGTAAATAATAAGGCGTTTAAGATGGACGTGAATGCCACGACAGGGTTTAAAAAATTGACTATAGATGATCCTGATACCTATGTTTCAAGCATTAAAGTTTTTTTTTTAATCAGTTTATGATTTCTTAGTCATAGTCTATTACGAATGTGTTCGTCTCGATGCTTTTTTTAAACCGTACATCATCTAACAAAAGTTGAGTTTATTTTAAAACTAATACTTCCGATAGTATTATATGTCGATTTAGATATGCGTCGCCATGCGCGATATTTAACCAATAACGAGTTCCTATAATCTTATAGCCAAGGTAAATATCGGATTCTTATGAGCGCTATAGATGTATCGATCATCATATAAACTGTTATGAAAGAGGTTTTTTGAATGTAGATTTGACTTTTGTTAAATGATTACCTGGTTTACAAGATTTTATTGTTTCGCAAATTGATTGCGTGTAAATTCGATAGGGATGCCTTATCATGTAAATATTATGAAGGATCTGAACGATAATATAATAACTTATATTTCTAAGTTAGCATAAGGTTTAAAGAGCGTGCAATAACAACGTTTTTACGACTGAGAATATGTCATTTTAGTCTGTTCTTGGAATTTCACTGCTTCTTACAAAACTTCGAATCTGTTGAGATTTTTCGTTGTTCTAAATGAAACAAAAGTCTGATTTTAAAATAAATCCATCATCCAAACTTGTGTTCAAAATAAACACAAACATAATAATGACTTCCAGTATATTTGTATATGTAACAGTAAGAAAATCATTGCGAAACATAGCGCAAAAGTGAAGATAATTTACTTTTCGATGAATGACTTTCATAGGCGTAAACTAGTTATTTATGACACAAGAATTTACTTTTTTTTCTTATAGTTTTCGATTCAATATGATAGGAAAGTCACCAAAACATTCTTGTACATGATTTCAGAAATTATTTAATTATTTTTGATTTTAGTGATATTCGAAATGCAACTGTTGGTACTCTTTCTCAACGTATAACAAATCAATTAATGGGTCTTAAAGGTTTAACAAAAAGTTTATATGATGTACGTGCTTATTTGGATAAATTATTAGCAAATAAATTACCATTAAATCATCAAATTTTATCCCATATACAAGATATATTTAATTTACTACCTGATGTAACACAACAAGATTTAATAAAATCAATTTATGTTAAAACAAATGATGAAATGTTACTTGTTTATCTTTCATCATTGATTCGTTCAATTATAGCATTGCATAATTTAATTATGAATAAAATTCAAAATTCTGATGCTGAAAAAGCAGATAGTACGACATCAAATACAACAACAACAACAACAGCAGCAGCTGAGAAAAAAGCAGAGAAAGGAATTGGTGATAAATCAACAACAAATAACAATTCCAGTTAAAAAAATACTATTACTATTATTTTTTTTCTCCTTATTGTTCTTTTATGTTTGCCCATTTTTTGATTTCAATAAATTCGAGCTCAAAAGAGTTATACAGAATCTCATCGAAGCTTAGACACTATAGAAATACCATATTGAAATCATTCAACCGTAATAAACCTACCTCGTTTATCTGTTTTTCTTTTTCATATCAATAAATCTGAGCCATAAATAGCACACTCCCAAATCTGTACATCGTATGAGTCCAATATGAAAATCACTCGACCATTCGAGAAAAAAAACCTTTTGTCTTTTCATATTCTAGACAAATACGAAATAAGTCCTATGAAAAAATACTAAATATGCAATTACGTATACTTACACTTAATATTTGGGGTGTTCATTATATTGCTAAATTTATTAATCGACGTATTGCAGCATTAATTGAACATTTAAAACATTCCGATACTAATTATGATATTGTTGCATTGCAAGAGGTAAACAAATAGAAACAATTAACGATGTATAGAACTAATGAATTAACTTCGTTTTTGCTTTTAATTATGTATAGGTTTGGAGTAAAAGGGATTATATTTATTTACGTGATCAATTAAAAACTATATATTCACATAGTTATTATTTTTTAAGTGGTCTTGTTGGTTCCGGATGTTGTATTTTTTCAAAATATCCAATTATTGGTACATATGAACATCGATATTCATTAAATGGTATGTAGAGTCAGAGGCAAAGATATGTGCCATCCTTCCTGGCACGATAATTATTATTTCTAATATTGAGCTGATGTTTCAGGTGCATTTGCGTCAGAGACAAGGAATTCCAACTCAGAGTTAAAGTTAACTCTGAAGTTGGTAGAAAACCGATTATTGGTGAATGACGGATGTTTTTGTCGAAGATTTGAATAAATATTTAATTTCATTGAAAGATATGAAAACAGTCTTAATATATTTAAAAAAAAATTCCCTCTTTGTAATAGTCTACAGTCACATGTTAATAAATGTAGACATACTACGTATACAATTTTCTTTTATTATTATTTTAAGGTATGAATAAAACGTCTAGTGTATTCACCTGAATGAAAACGAAAAAATTATTACTGATCACCAAGCTTTTTTAATAGGATGATCTCTAATATAATTATTGCTTTAATTTATTTCTAAAGAGTGACATATTTTATATTGAATTATCGATAAAGAATCAAATTTATTTCTATTTGCATAGTAAGTGTTACGCTCATAATTGATATATTCTTTGCTTAAATGATTCTTGATCGAAAATGTAAATTGTTTTTCCATGACTTACGAGAAAACAAAATCTTTGTCGTTCGATAATTAGTTTATCAAAATAAAATGGAACATGGATAGAAGTTTTTCTTTAATCTAAATTTCACATAGGTTTTCCACATAAAATACAACATGGTGATTGGTTTTGTGGCAAATTAATTGGTCTCTGTAAAATTCTTGTTAATGGATATATTGTTAACGTATACAATACACATTTACATGCTAATTATCATCATGTGATACCGGAAGATATCTATTTAGGACATCGTATATGTCAAGCATATGAATTGATACAATTTATTGAAAGTACATCAGCAGCAGATACAACTGATTTTACAATTCTTCTTGGTGATCTCAATTTAACAAGCGGTGATTTAGGTTTTAAGCTTATTGAAGGTATTCTTCAATTAAATGATGCATTTTATAAACGTATCAATAAAGTAAGTAGACTTAGAAATTGAATAGTAAAAAATTCATATTTATTGTCTAGAATGTTTTTGATCCAACTGTGGGTAATAGTGGTCGAACATGTGATTTACTTGATAATCCGTATGTTAAACCACATCCATATCAAGGCGAAGGAGAACGTATTGATTATATTCTTTATCGTGCACGAAATGGTTCGTTATAATTAATACTTTTAGTGTTTATTTCTATATGTTTAAATTTTAGATAATATGAAATGTATTGAAGCTTATCCAACATTACATAAAGTTCCAAATAGTTCCAATGGACTTCACTATTCTGATCATTTAGCTGTATATGGTTTGTTTGAAATTGATGAAACAATTTCAAGAAAACAAACAAAACCCCTTGACAACATGGAAATTGCTGATGAAAAAACCCGGAATAATCTTCGTATGGCTTGTATTATTGTTGAAGAATCAATTCAACGTTTGCAACGTGATCGAATCTTTTTTGGTCTAGGAGTATTTATACTTGTTTTTATTTTATTTTCATTTAATGGAAATCTATTTTCACATGGTTATTTATTAACAATAGCTACAGTCTTGAAGGATATTCTTTGTCTTATTGGCATATCAATTTCTGTTTGGTTTATAGTTTTAGGCAAACCTGTAGAACGAAACTCTCTAAGTTCGATACGAAATGCGATGAATATACGTTTACGTGTACCACATTTTATTCATTGACACTTTCTTTTTCCTTTTTTTTTTTATTAGTAGACATTTCTTAGAGTAATAATAAAAATCTATTTTAGATGGAAATATTTCCTAGAATCTATTTCATTTTCTTCGGTATCCTATTTACAATAATAATTGATTTATATTTAAGTTCGTCACAGAATGCACTTATTTTCTTAGCTTTTACTCGAATAATTGCAATATTTATTTCATTTTTTTATCGAATTGCTTACGACAATTATGATAAAAATGTCGATTATGATACAGCGAAAACATTCTGGACTCCATTTAAAAATTTATTTGTGATTATTGCAGTCATTGAACAAGCATTTGTTATGTATCACATCGAGTTTTCGCCAAATCTTCTTTCAATATTGTACATTATTCAGCAAGTTGCAATGCCACTTTTTGTTTATTTATGGATTCGACGTATAGAAAAAGAAAATCTTAGTTTTTTGCAATATATTTGGCTCGAAATATTCAATACGACAAATGATCATGGTTAGTAATATCTCGAATGTTTTGTGTTGTTTTAAAAGTTGTTATGAAGTAAAAACTATGAAATAAAAAAATTAAAATTTTTGTGTTTTATAGCTTAGTCTAAAATGAAATTAGCACCAGTTATTTATATGTAAGTGTTATTAAATCAGTGTGCATATGCATTAATTATATATATATGTCGTAGGATAGATTAAAATCCAGTGCAGATTAAAATAATTTTGATCTGAACTAGTTCAGTTTAAAATTTTTCTTTGTTGAAATCGAAGTTATTTTAATCTGAACTGAATTTCAATCTGCCCTACAACATATATATATATATATATATATATGTTGGCGTCCAATCTCGGATTCAGGCCAATCTCAGATCCGCCTAGGCCAATGTCAGATTGAAATTTTGTTTCTATTAAAATCTTCATAACTGCTTGGTTTTATGTTCAAAATGAATTCTGTTTAGCATAAAATATTAATACTATGATATTAGAAGTTTTTCAATTATTTCAAAGGATACTGAGGTTAAGTTGGACAATTTACTCTCACTTTTCGTAAAATCGATCATAGTCCAATAAACCATTTATACCTTCAGAAAACCCATTCTAACCTTCACCCTCACCTTCATCTTCGTCCTCACGCCCTCTCCTTAAAACAGAATTCCTTTTGAACATGAAACCAAGCAGTTATGAAGATTTTAATAGAAAAAAAGATTTCAATCTGACATTGGCCTAGGCGGATCTGAGATTGACCTGAATCCGAGATTGGACGCCAACATATATATTCAAATTTATCTTTGATTTTTAACCATGAATATCATATAAAGAAAAGAAACAACAAAGAAATGAGAATCAGATAAATCGATAGCGTCGAAAAACTAGATATCACATAATTTGAGTAGAAATTAAAGAAATAGAAGTCCTAAAAGGTAAGGTTCATCAATGAATCACTACATGAAATTTTATTAGAATTAGAGGTAACATTTTCAAAAGAAAGAAGTTTGAATGAAATACAATCTTAATTATTCATTAGAATTAAATAGAAAATTAAAAGAAAAAAATCTTCAACTGATAAGCTACTTTTGAAAATAATCTCGATCTTTCATATAGACTTTTTTGTTTTGTGAATATAACAGAGACAGAGCTGAATTATTTTGTTAATTGTTTTATAAAGTACTATTTCATGATAGTTTTGAAGTTCATATGAAGTCTTTCATTGATTGTCACTATACAGACTATTAATTAAGTAAAATTAAAATATCATTTCGGTTTATGTTCTTGAAGAAAGGCATGGTGCTGAGTTGAATAATATCCTAACGATACAGTATCCCTGCAAATATCAGAATGAAGGACTCAAAGCTCTGTGAAGAATACTTGAATGAAGTCATTGTAATACATGGAATTATGATGATTAAAAAGCAAAAAATCACTTGGAGATTTTTTTTCCTTATAAACAAAATTAAGAAAGTAACGACGTGGATTAGAGAAAGGAAATTGACCTTATTTCGCGTTGAAAGAATTCTGAAGAGTCCACTGTCTATTGAGAGTATATTTTTTTTTAATTTTAATGATGCTATGCTTAACCTAAACATACTTCTATTTTTATACTTAAGCTATAATCTCTTGAGAAAATGAAAAAAATATCTAAAAATAGATTCATTTAGATGTTTCCACAATATATTATTTATAAGTATTTTATTGAATTACTGATGAGCTTCTGTCTTGGGAACTGAGATGAAATCGGTAACGATGATCCAATACGAGTCATCAAAAAGTTTAGACCGATCTCATCAATGATTATTTCCTTAAATAATATAGTGTCTGCTTTGAACAACCTATAATAAACCTATTATCCTTTTAGAATTTTTAAGAAAATATATTCGATAGTTTAACTAACGATTGTATCGTTTCCGTATAGATCTTCAATCAAAACGTAAAGATGAACTTCATGTACTTAAACGCCTATTTAAATATAGTCTAGCCGATTGGAAAATAATTACATTTGGAACAATTCTATTGTTAGGTGCAGCGCTATGTATGTCTTATTCATTATTTATTGATTTCATTGAACCCTTCCTATTTGTAGCTGAAGTATTTGTGCCGTTATATACTGGAAGACTTTTATCAAGTGTTGCATTTAAAGAAGCATGGCTTCAATTTCAACACAATCTAATCATGTTTGTCGTTGTAAATTTTTCTGGGTACAAAAGTCAAATAAAACAAATAAAATAAATCGTTCTTTTCATCTTATAGAGGTTTTCTTGGTGGATTTCGTATGGGAATTTTTTCTATATGCATTTCTCGTCTGAATATACGTCTACGAACAAAACTATTTCAATCGTATTTAAAACAAGAAATTGGCTTTTTCGATACACATGAAAGTGGAAAATTACTTTCACGTTTGAATCATGATACACAAATAATGAGTTCAACGGTTGCTAATAATATTGCTCAATGTATTGGTGCACTTGTTAGATTTAGTAAGTTAAATACTCCCCCCCCCCTCCAAAAACAAAATAGAATGCATTACTGATGAAATACTATATTTACTTTTACTAGTTGGTACGTTAATAATGATGATTAAATTAAGTATTCATTTAACAATAGCTTGTCTTATTGGTGCTCCCCTTATCTTAATTGTTGCTAAAATCAGTGGTAGTGCTCATGGACGTATATCAGAAAAAGTTCAAAATCTATCTGCTGAAGCATTTGAAATCGCCGAAGAAACAATTCAAACAATACGAACAGTTCGAAGTTTTGGAAATGAAGATGAAGAATTAAAACGATTTGAAAATACTCTTCAACAATCCTATCAAGTTTCATTGATACAAGCAGCATTAATTGCTGCACAAAAGTGGTTTGTTGAAGTAAGTGATTGTCCGTGGACATTTAAAATTATTTAGTTGACTTCATTTTCTACTGAAAGAATAGTTTAAATGATATTTCTAAAATATATATGTAGAGTTACAAGTATCTCGGATGCTGAATAACTCAGTTCAGTGAGTAATTACAAATATTTTTTCTTCTTTGCATTAGTTAGCTCAACTTTGTATGAGTATTATCATGCTTTCATATGGTGCCAAACTTGTACGTGATAATTATGTAACTGGACCTGATTTATTAGCATTTATTATTTATCAATTAACACTTGGAGGAGTTTTAAGTGTAAATATTTATCTATATACAATTAAAAAAGAAAACATCATTATTAAATATTTCTTAGGATATTTCGCAAATTTATACATCGATGATGACAGCTGCTGGTGCAAGTCAATCAGTTTTTGAATATTTAGATCGTCAACCAATACAAAAGCCAAATGGTATTTTACAACCACGCGAATTAATAGGTGATATTGAATTTAACAATGTATCACTTACTTATCCAGCAAGACCAAATGAAATAGCTATACAAGTAAATAAATCGATTCATGTTTATTAGAAATCAAAAAAAGAATATTGTCTATTTTCTTGCAAAGAATATGTCATTTAAAATTCAATCAGGACAAACATGTGCTTTTGTTGGACCATCAGGCTCCGGTAATCAAATCATCAAACTATCATTGATCTATGTCATATTTTGTTTTCTTTTTTTATTATTAGGAAAATCAACATGCGTTAATTTACTTGAACGTTTTTATGATCCTAGTGATGGAAAAATCTTAATCGACGGTCGAGAAATTCATGAATATGATCATAAATATTTTCATCACAAAATAGCTATGGTTGGACAAGAACCAGTTTTATTTAATAGAACCATTCGAGAAAATATCAATTACGGTATGAATGATAATGATGAAACAATGACAATTCAAGCAGCTCAACAAGCTAATGCAGATGGATTTATTAGTGAACTTATGAATGGTTATAATACGAAATGTGGACAACGTGGCAGTCATTTATCAGGTTAGGGTTTATTTTAAATGAGATTTTTCTTTCGATTTCTTTTTTTATTAATTATAGGTGGTCAAAAACAACGTGTTTCTATTGCACGTGCACTCATGCGAAAGCCAACTATACTTCTTTTAGACGAAGCAACATCAGCATTAGATCCAGTCAATGAACGATTAGTAATTATTTGCTTTTAGTTTGTTTTTATCAATACATTTATTTTTATGTTTTATTCAAGATTCAAGATGCACTATATTATAAGAAAGATAATTCACAACCTCGAACTATTCTCATATCAGCCCATCGATTAAGTACAATTGAACGATGTGATAGAATATTTGTTATACATAAAGGTCATTTAATTGAACAAGGTACACATGATGAATTAATGATGATTGACAACGGAATTTATCGAGAACTTGTTCGAAGACAAACAATAGACATCGATGATGATTAAATATTTTCATCTTGTCTTATTTAGTCGAACATATATTTTCTTTCCTTTCTATGTTCTATATTAATCAGACTTGAGAGACTCACAATGATTATCTCATGAATGAATGTAAGTTGATTTTGTTTTTGAATTACACAAAACAAATCAAACGAATCTATTATAAGAATAAATCAGTGATCTTTTATTTATCAGTGAAATGCCAAAATATAATCATTACTATCGCAAAATTGTATCTCGATAGATTTCCATAAAAAGAAATCTTTGTTAAAAATCTCCACATGGTTCACATATGAAATACACGATGTTACTACTTTTGATAATTGTAGGGAAATCACTTCATTCTATCTATTTTAGGTAACATATACTTACCATCCTTTCACTTAATCATACTAAAATATGATAATTAACTGATATATTGTAACAAGATGTTATTGACATCGGATTTGTGTTCGCTTATCAATAACATCTGTTGGAGTTTGTGACAAGAGAAAGGCTACAGATACTTATATCTATAGAATGACATGAATATTCCATTGTTTCATAAAATTCTATCTCGGCTACTTTATTACGGACTAATACGCATATAAAATGAATTGCTAGATTTCCGATTATCTTTCTATGTAAATTATTTCATAGGCATATTAATATAATATGAGATATAAAGGCTGGCCCTAGAAAATCGAACATAATAATGTAATTGAAATTTCTCCAAATAATAGAGTGCCTTAATATGAAAGAATAAATTATAAAATGAATATGTAACCTAACAATAGTTGATCTGATAATCATACAATGTCATTGCACCACTTCATTTATTCATACGTTTCCTGGTGGAAATAATGCAGAATAAGAGTTCGATTCAGTGATTTTATTTATCAAAAGTTTTATTTTTAGATAAAAATATTTAAACAAAAAAAACCATTGGCAGAAAGTTTAGAAATTATCGTTGCATTCAATGCCAAATATGATAATTGACATCGATAAAAAATAATAGAGAATGAATTGAAATCGTTGTTAAAGTATTTTATTATTATTGACTAATCAGTTTCATTATTGAAAATCATCAACACTGAATGACATCGACTTAGAATTATTGCTACTGAAAAACGTAATTGCACCTTTGAAACCTCAGTGTTATATCCATGGTAGATATAACATGATGAAAAAGTGCATCTATTTTTATGACAGAATTACATGTACTGTCATTGTTAAAATCACCAATGGTGACAAAATCAATTAGAATTATAACCAGTGGAACCCGTAAATTGTGTTTTTTTTGCAACTGCCATCGCCATATCCAAAAACTATAATTATAACAGCGAATTTAACATAATTATCATTGTTGAATATTTTTGATCTTGACAACTAAATTACAATTGCAATAAAAGCGTCTGAATCATTGATTTAATATAATGTGGGCATACGAACGCGCAACCGGTCTGAAATTCAAATAATATGCCGAAATAATAAATTTATATTCTTTCAATCACTCAAACGTCATGAATATTACGAAGAGTAAATTGAAATTTTATTTTATGTCTTAATTCAAAATTTTTCCGTCTAATAATATTTCATTCGCCATTCTTGCTATTAAAACTTAGTTATTTAAGAGTTGAAGTAGTTTTTGTAATAGCTTACCATATATTTTATTCAGTCGTGTCTATCTATTTTATTTTCTCTAGTAGTTTAAAGAACACTTATTAGGAAAAAAACGGGTATCTATTTCGAAAATAACATTATACAGCATCAAAAGATAAGAAAACTATAGAACTCAATATGTTACATATATTTTAAAAATTGATTGCTATCAAACATGCATTTAAACTATGAAGTAACGCCATCATCTATGCTTGATTTTCTGTTGGTTTGTTCAAAATTTTGATAACAAAAAAAAATACAACTAAACTAATATTTGATTATCATGCAATTTCTAATTCTAGAAAAAGCGCCCCATTTTGAGTATTTATCCAACAGATTTGCGTTATAAAGTAGGACATATAGTTTTCAATAGAACCTCAATATCAAAGTAATAAGAAACGTCATCTATCTAGTCTATGGGATTTATAATAAGATGCCGATTCATTATTTTGGTGAAATAAATTAATGGATGATTCGTGATAGACAACAATTTACAACAATTCCATTTTTTCATTGATCTCTGGGATAAATTTTTAATAATTGAAAAGAAAAATCCACCTTCATTATTTTCTTTTTTGTCCTCAAAATATATAAAACTTTAAGCCTTATGACATATCCAAGAAATGATCTACTAAAAATAGTTGTGACATTAGTATATGCGTGTAGCTTATCAAATGGAAATTTTCATAATGCCGGTTCTCAGCGTTAAAGGAAGTACGCCACTTCTTTTACATGCAAACTGAGATTTGATTGTAATTAAAATGCGAACAATATTCTGCGATAAATAGGATGCAATTGACTGTTCACAAAACGAAATTTTATAACGAAAACCGTTCTTATAAATACAAAGTGAAGTATTTACTTAGTCAAATAAATTCATACAGAAGTATTCTGTTCTGTAAGTATAATATGTCTATGATTAGAAGTTAGACATCTGTTCGATGATTCAAAGGAAGAAACGAACCGAATAACCCTACAAAGCATAGACTATTTACACAATCAAATTCAATAGAAATCTACTTGTTCATTATCGTTATGCTTGTAATTCTAGATATTATCCTCGACATTGAACGTTTTCCTAACTACTATTTATGTTGTCAAGTTTTGACATAAGAAAAAGATGCTATCAAAACATAAATATACTTGTACGCGACTTGTCTGTGCACAATTACATCATATGCTTCTTGATCTTGATATGTACGCTGTTTGACTAATTATACGCAACTTTACCTAAGCATATATATTTTTTATGCATGATTGACTTTTTAAATGAGAAGCTATATGCTTGCAATGATTGTTGATACGAGTCTGAAAATAAAATATAACGAAACTATTACTATCACAATCAAAACCATCATATGTAGAAATATCTGATCATCGATTAACTTGTTTTGCTTTCTATACCTATGTCTGTGGTGAGAAATACTTTCTAGTTACCTATGATTTGTATTTTTAAGAGACAAACGTACCAATCGAGAGGATATAGTTCAGGCATCTGATTGATTCTCGTGGGAATCTAATATTATTTGATCGAGCATGATGATAAATAAATAAAAGTCTGTTTTGGTATGTCTTTCCGTTGTTTGTGTGATGCGTTATAATTGAGTGATTTATTTGATGTGTGTTTCATGGAAATAGAATCCTTGAAAGCCTAGACGATCGCATTTTGAGCAGACATGTTGCTGATAAAGAAATCTTATCGTTTCTACTAAGAACGATTGCAAGGTTTGAGCTAAAACGGAAGCATTCTTCGTTAATATATTCATACGTTAACAAGAGGTTTCTGTTTCAAAACAAAATAATGTTTGTCTGATAATTTAATAGCTTGATAAAAATACATGTATTCGAATTTCCAAACTTGAAATATTTCTAATCACTGTAACATCTATGTGCGGCTAAATTTTGACCATACACGTTTTTTCTAAATCGATACAACTTGAACGAACATAAAAATGCTCATAACTGAACAAAGCGAAGACTAAGCAATTAAATCAGTACATAATTTTCTGATGCGCATCAAGACCGAACGATTACTGATAATCTCGAGCAAAAAGTCATCAGACACTTGAAGCGTTGACTCCTGAGGCGACACTGTATATTCGATTATATAAATGGACTAACCAATGAACGAAAGAAAAAAGCCCGATAATATATGCACAACACAATTCCAATACCAACTGAATACATATAAATATATGGACTAGTATTTTCATGAATTTTATCTTCGAATAAATTATTTTAGAAGTAATCAAAGATCAGTGCCTGCCTGTTTGTTATTTAGATTTTCAATTAAAATGTTATATGAATTGAGAAATTATTTTTGGTATTTCAAAGCTCTGTGGTATAGTATTATCGCCAGTGTATATTTTATATATGAATTTGATGAAATTTGTTTTGATATTCAACGAATTATATGATGTTAAAAGTTTTAAAATTTTTGTTTGATAATTATTTAAACATTCTTTTTTTTTTGATTTCATCGGGGAAAATCGACTTTGAAACTAAATGAATCAATCAATCTTTTTAAGCAGCTTACCCAGTAGTGGCACCTTACCATCAAAATTATTATTAATTAATAAAATTTTGTCATGCTATGGTATGTTAGTGTAGTTTAATTACTATATAGAATTATAAACAACAATGGTTAGGTCTCGTTTCGTCGAAAATTAATTTTTCTTTCATTCTCGTTTCGTCAAAAAAATGGATCTTAATTAACTGATGGAAATAGATTACAGATTATATCCATTGAGAAGATGTTTTTTTATACTAATCAGAAGTATAGTGTCCGATCAAGTGAAGATAATTTTATCTTGGGTGTAAAGAAAATTATCGAGAAGTCGCTAATGCAGGGTTTTTACGTTTACTTTCAACAATAGTTGACATCATTCTTTATTCAAATTAAATATAGCATAAACAGTAAGATCCAACATCTCCCTATATGTATATATATATATTTCGCTTTAATAACTTAAGAGTTTTAATCATCCAGGTGAATGAATCCGACAACGGATCGTATTGAATCCTATGGGTTCCGACTCCCTGACAGAATCCGATAGGATTCCTGGGCACAGATCTATTGTCGGTTCCGACGGAAAAAATCATTTTCTTATTCACGATCAAATAAGCATTTTGAGCCATCAGAGCGCAAGGATGATTCGATAGAGTTGGATTCCGTTAAAATTTGACATCCGATCCGATTGGATCCAATACCAAGAATCCGACTGTAGATCCGTGTCCAGGGATCCCAAAAGATTTCGTCGGTTTTATTGAAATACATATGGTATTCGGTATATTCACTGTCTGACCCTTGTCGGAATCCGATAGGATCCTACTGTCGGAATGATTCTCCTGGGCAATTTATTTAGAAAAAGAACATTTTAAGACAATCAAAACAATTAAGATGATTCCTTTCATTTTAGCTCATATTATTACATTTCATTTTTTCGACGAAAGGAGAACAGTCATATTTTTATTTTCGACGAAACGAGAATGATGACAAAAAATATACATCAAATTATTCGACGCACCGAAAATACTCCACAACAATGAACACGAATCCACTTTCTTACTTGCCAATGATGAAAACCGGTGTGCTGGAAAAATGCCGAAAGGAAAAATGTCGAAACGTACATATTAACGTGGAAAAATGTCGAAAGTGAAAAATAAAAAAACAATGATGCCTCAAGTATATGGCGCTTGTAACCACATATACTTCATTGTTTTTTCTTATAATTTTACTAGCGTAGAATTTTAGTCAGTATTGAGACGGATGACTAACTATTGATACAAGTAAAATAAAGTAACAACAACTAATAAAGGTTGGATATGCACTCTTAATTATTGTGCAGCTAAAGTGTATACTGATTAAAGTAATCGATTGATGAAAACTGTTTGCAATCATAGTCATCTTCCAGGAAAAGAAAAACTTGAGGTTCGTGACGCTCGTGAAAAAATGACATATTTAAAAACAAATTTTCTCACTCTTAACATTTCAGCTTAATTTCGTACAAAAGAAGCGTACATAATTTTATTTACAATTCTCTAAAATATTAACTGACAATGTTTCATGTCAATATAATTTTTTCGACATTTTTCCTTTCGACATTATGACGGCCAACCAAAAAAACCACTGAGAAAAAATTACACATGTGCTCATTCAAAAAATGTTAAAACAGTAATCATGTTTGTAAAAATAAAGTTCGAGCTTGAAATAGGAAGTTGTTCAATAATAGAAGTGTTTCCCTCAGTCGTAGCGTATTAAATATGTGGCAAATGACACATAAAATAAATTGTTATCTCAATTCTATAATAACCACAAAGCAAATAATTACTTAATTTTAATCGATATTAATTTAAAATCTAACAAATTAGTTTATATCTTTTCTTGAATAGAACGGATATATTACTAATAAATCTTAGTTTTTCTTTGTTATATACACTGGGAATGATTCTTAATTTTGACAAGTAGTTAATCAACGGATTCAACATCGCCTGCTTCAATGTTCTATTTCTAGCTGAATAGATAAATTAATCCTAAAGGAAATTCATTCCTTTTCGCAGAAGCTTCTTTTTATTACGAAATAGAGTATGATAGTTGATCAAAAAAACATATCTTTTCCCTTCGGCATAGCTTAAACAAGATAAATTTACATTTTTAATTTATGCATCAAAGTTTGCTTTTCAAAAGACTTGATTAAATTAAACATATTTCTTAGGATAAATTATAGTTTATACGTCTGAAAAAACTAGAAAAATATACTTTTGTCGTCATCAAAAACGCTAAATGACAAGAAACTACTTTAACTCATGTTATTTATAATGCATTGGAGTATTCGACACTTATGGCTCCTATTTTAATAGAAGTAATAAAATGAAATTTTCAGTGCCACAGACATAATTTGAGTTGCATTATATGTTGTTCAATCTTTTTTTACATACGTACGCACTTAAATAATTATATTATTTGAAAAATATACGATGCAGTGTGCCATATACGTATTCTATATAAATGAGTAAATAATTCTTTTTGTTTCATTAACTTTGGAAGTATCTCTTATACAAAATTTTAATTAAGAATATTTTATGAAGTGTTGCCGAGAGAATTTAATAAATACACGGAAATTCTTCTGAATGAATTCCAAAGATTTTGTCTTTTTTTAAAGCTCAATAGATACCTAATCAGTAATAGCAAAACAGAAAAACCTTTCTTCAATAAATCTAGTACTATTCAGATTTTTTTGCTTATCCGAGTATGAGAAAATAAGATATTGCAGATAATGAAATACTTCTTTTACTTCTTTTATTATTTTGTCGTTTTTCTTTCTTTCTTTCTTCCTATCCTATTTCTTAGCATAAGCCTTCAATAGCTGTCGGTACTAGCGATACACAAACATCAAAGTGAAAAACAATGAGAACAAAAGTCTATAGATCTTGTTTTGGATTCATATAAGAAAGCATCGATTGAAGATGTTAGGTTCAAGATAAAAACAAGACAGTAGAATTCTATGTATAAACAAAGTTAGCAACATATCCAAGCATTTATAAGAACAGAAAAAAGCGTTTTATTCTATTCCGATGGTGGTACTCGTACAACGATTCATGCTAGTGGTCGCTTTCTCTCGTCTAAACTCTGACGAACAACCATAACCGGAGAGGAAAAAAGAAGAAAGAAAGAAAGGAGAAAAAAGAAAATTATTTTGACAAACAACAGTAGATTCATACTTGCTTACACGTTATGTTGCCATAAGCTAATACGAATTTCTGATACGTTTTCCTCGTCTTCAAATGAACTATTGAAGTATGATTTCGAACGATAGATTTCTACTCTTCCTAACAGTATCATTTATTTCCTAATACATATAAGCAGACAATGAAACCATGTTAGCAAATTTTGAGGAATCTAGGCAAAAGATTATTGACAATTGATAATCATATTATTGATACTAAATTAATTCCATTAATATTATCTATGCATTGAATCCTTCTTTTTCAACTTCTACAAGTGAGAAAAGCATCGTTTGTAAGTGTGTAATACTGTGCATCTAAATTTGAATGTGTTATAGAATGAAATTAGAGAGGAAGTAGAGAGTCACGACACGAGCACTAGATACAAGTTTAAGTATCATATTTAGTACAAGAAGCTGGTAAAAGCAAGGATAATTTAGTTCTTTTTCTCGTCCTGATCGTGTTTCCAAGTCAAAGTTTGTAAGTGAATACGAGTATGATATATTTTTAATCGTTAAAAAGGAGCGGTTAAAATTCAAGATCAATGTTGTGATGTCGATTAGGGAAAATAATAATCGAAGGTTAATATAAAATATGTTATTTACTCATCTATCACCATGGGATTGAGTTGTTTTTTTTAAGGATTTTTTTGCTTTGATCATAAGTAGTTTACACTCGAAAGTATGATTTAATGTTTTAATAGAAAAAAAGCAGACATTTTTCGTCGTTTTTTTAGTTTTAGTAAATGTACGGTTTAATGTGCCCAATAGGTTTTCTCTTAATTTATTCTATAAAAACTATACAACAAATAATTGATTAGTATCTTTTTTTGTGATTATTATTTCCCATTTTTTGAAGTAACGAATGCATTCAATTAAGAGAATATATACACATGTCTACACAAAATTATTTTTAATATTCTAATATACTATTTATTTATTTATTTATTTATTTATTTGTCTTTTCCTTGTATTTTTCTAGTAGACGATATAAAATTAATCGACTAAGATTTTTCTTCGTCTTCATCTTTCAGATTGAATATCAGTGGTAATCAAATCGTCGATCGGAGACTATTTATTATTGCACTTTGGAATATGAAGATTCTCTTTAGATTTAATTAGAACAGCAGCGAGAGTAATTTCGTTTATGATTTCTGTTTTTGTGTTTCTTTTTCATTTGAACATATCAAGATTACTTATCAATAGAGGCAACATAAGCTCTAAGCTAGTGTAGGTTGTCTGATGAGCTTCTATAGACGATGAACTCTCTGAAATATCTTCTTCGCTTCTTTTCATTCATTCTACGAGCTAACATCATTATTAATAGAGCAGCAAGTTGCCGAGAACAGAAGAAAGAGAAAGAGAGCCAGGCAGTTGTAAAAAAATAACGAGAGAACGCAATGCTGGTTTTCTGAGGAAAGTTGCAGTCGATATCGTCTTTTTTTTCTTATAAGAAAAACGGGAGATGGCGATGAGGAAAAAGAGAAAGAAATAGAAAAAGAACTGAGATATGTTGATGATTGGTGAGAGACAGTAATCAGAAAGGCACAGAGCAAAATAGTACAACGTGCTGTCTGCTGCGCATCGTGTCACATTCAATTTATAGCAAGTCTTAATATTGATGCTTATTAGTTATCTTTTTCTAACATGATAGATACTAAATATTCTTGCCAAATTTTATTTTTCTTCATAAGGATTCTATTTGATCGTTTTTGATGAAAAACAAACATAATGTCTGCTGATGTTTCATAGCGGATTGAAGGCATGAATACATAATTTGAGCTATATAATTTCGGACATATAAACATATTTATATATATTTGATGAAGTCTTTTAAATACTTTTGGTGAAAATAATAAGTAATCTTGTTCCAGATAAGTATATATATATATATGGATTTTATTTAATCTATAGTCTTGTGGCATATGCATCCTAGTTTTTTATTATTCAGTAGAAGTATCTTTGAAGAAACCATTTGGTTATTCATCAGAGATGTAAATCAAACAAATCGTAGACGTCAACTTCATATTTTCTCACCTGGAGTATATTTACTTTAGTTTTTGTATACCATCACCGAGTCATTTTGTTTTTTTCCTTCAGTACCTGGTCGATCGACGCTCGGTTTTTTCATTATTACTTATAGAAATATTTTATAAATTCCACGTTTTTCAATAGTAATACTCATTATAGAACATGCGTGCATTCTTCGCTACTCGATTCTTATCTTGCCAAGGTTGCTCAATGACCTTTTCATGGTAACGCCTTAATTTTTTGTTGTTTCTCCTGTGTTTCAGAGCGGTTCCGGCAGTCATTATAGCACATCATTCTCTTTGTTATATGCAGAATACTTTTTATAATGCAGAATAACGATCTAGTTTGCAATTTGCCAGATAACTTTATATTTTTATTCCCATTATTAAGGTCAAATTTTGTTAATACTCAATATACAGATGCAAGCGATTGTTGTTTTTTCTTACTCACTGTATTTTTTGTGTATTGATTGTATTGTTTTCTTAAAGAATCATTTTTTTTTGTTTTTAGAATTTTATATATATACATATAAAGTAAGATAAAAAAAATATATAAATATGCCTGAGTCATTCGATGCATTTCCAAATTGCCCACCGATACCAACTGGTGGAGATCATACAAATGTTGATTCATCAGCAACAGCAAATACCCCTATATCAGACTTTCGACGGAATGAAGCTCGACCAATAGTAGTATCTGACGATTGTAAGTGATGAAAATCAATTTGGTTTTACATATTAAAAGCATTTGATCTGCATTTTGATTTACATATAGATCGACATAAATCGATATATCATCAACCGAGTTTAACAACATATGATCCAAACGAAAGACGTCGTAAGCGTCATCGTCGATCACGACAACCCATGGGGCAGAATGATTTGTCATTCAAACCAGTAACATCTGGTGGAACGAATGATTCTGAACAATCCCGTAAAATAAAAAATTGTTTATTTCTGAATTTTACAATAATAAAAACCTATTTGTTTTCTATGAAGAAAGTCCGGGTGCACGTGTTCAATTTTTGCTTGGTGATGAAGATCAAGAGTTTGATGATGAAGAACATAAACCTCATGATTTATTTATTGAATTAAATGAATTAGTAGCTGATGGAGAAAAACTCTATGAATCTGGTGAACCAGTTGATCAAGGTTGGAAAGAAACTGCTAGGTAGAATAGAATCTATTTTCTTATCTAAGAAAAGCAATAAGAAAAGAAAAAACATTCATTTATGCATGTCTTTTTCAGATGGGTAAAATTTGAAGAAGACGTTGAAAGTGGTGGTCGATGGAGTAAACCACATGTTGCTACATTATCATTACATTCATTACTTGAATTACGAAATTTTATTTCAAAAGGAAGCATCATACTTGATATGCATGCTGATCAATTACCTGTTATTGTTGGTTGGTAGTCAATTATGTTTAAATAAATAGGAATTTGTAGGAATTATGTTCTTAATTAGATATGATTCTTGATGATTTGATTGCTAATGATTTATTGGCAGTAGATAAACGTTTTATTGTACGTAATGCACTTCTCTTGAAACATGTTCATCAGGTATGTTTATTTTGATTTTCACACATGAATGATTTCATATAAAAAATAATATTATGTTTAGCACGAGAAAGAATTTCATCGACAATTACATTCACAAGAATTAAAAAAACCATTACCATTTACACGTTCATTAGCAGAATTTTCACGAAATCGCTCACAAAAAGATGTCACTGCACCAAATCCTGAACAAGTAGTATTAACATCAGCTGCAAGCAGCTCGGTTTTAGCAACAAATCCAAGTCAATCACCAACACATACTGTTAAATGTAAGATTTAAAATAAAAACTAAAGAATTTATCGTAAAAACGAAGTACTCAACTATTTCATAATAGCAACAGGTCAAACATCTGTAGACAAATTTCTGTCAGGTATTTTTTGTTTATTTATTTATTCATGCGTATCCCGCTTGTCACACCACGTTTCGTTTGTATGTAAGCATATTTTACACTTAGTCCTTACGTGTGTTTTCTGATTGTAATCAGCGATTCGCTTTCCATTAGTTGTCCGTCACTTGTGAACTGTTTTTACGCCATAGATCAACGCACTAAAAAGAAGAAGAAAAAAGCCCGAATAGTTATAGCGCATGAGAATGACAATTTTTCCATCCAAAACTGAAACGTTAATGAATTTGAAAAATAGATAATTATGAATTTGATAAATAAAAAATCTAAGAATTATTTTAGTCGCTGTTGGTGAGCAATCAAAGCCAAAATTAAATGAAATTGACGAATCTACTGTCGGTTTAGCAACTGCTGAATCACGTGTTAAAGTAAAAAGGATAAATAAAAAAGTTCTTTGATTATTGAATCGGTCACTGTGTTTCTAATAGATCAATTTGCACTTCATGAAAAAAGTTCCAGCAAATGCTGAAGCTACAAATGTCTTAGTTGGTGCTGTAGATTATCTTCAAGCACCAATCTATGCATTTGTTCGTCTAGCAAAAGGCGTAACATTACCTGATCTTGTTGAAGTTGCATTACCAACACGTTTTATGTTTGTTCTTCTTGGACCATGTAATGAACATTTACGTTATCATGAAGTTGGACGTTCCATAGCCACATTAATGGCCGATGAAGTATGTACATATACATACAGTTGACAAAAAAATTAATTTCATTCTAATGTTGTTTTACAATTTCATTTTAGATTTTTCATGATATCGCTTATCGAGCACGCAACCGAGATGATTTACTTGCAGGTGACTAAGACAGGTGATGTAGTTAAGAAATAGTTAGTGTAAATAAAAAATATCGAATAAGAAATAGATCGAGAACTATGAAATGTTGATGAACAAAACAATGAAAATACTTCAAAAATTTGATATGTCTAGGTATTGATGATTTTCTTGATCATGTCACGGTATTACCACCAGGTGAATGGGATCCTACAACACGCATTGAACCACCGAAAAGTGTACCAAATAAAGTAAAATCAAGATATATGTTTCGAGTCAACTTTCGAATATTTACACAAAATCGATTATAGGAAGACAGACTGGAACGAAACAAAGTCAATGGTCTTTCGCAGACGGCGGTAACGGAACATGTTGAACATGAATTTGATCCAGCACTAGCTCGAACAGGAAGGTTCGTTAGGGAAAATCAATTTAAAAAATAAAATAAATCATTCATTTTTGTTCGTATTTTGTTTTTGTACATTAGATTTTGTGGTGGTCTTATCGATGATATAAAACGTAAAGTACCATTCTATATCTCAGATTTTACGGAGGGTATATCATTTCAATCGGTTGCGGCAATTATTTTCCTTTATTTTGCTTGTTTATCCCCAATTATTACATTCGGCGGTCTTTTAAGCAAAGCAACTGATAATAATATGGTATTCAATAAATACTGATAAATTTTTGAAATGATAGAAACTTCTTTTTTTGTTCAAGGCTGCAATCGAAAGTCTTCTATCGGCCGCCATATGTGGTATTTTATACCATTTATTTGCTGGACAACCATTGACCATCTTAGGCAGTACAGGTCCTGTACTTGTTTTTGAAACCATTGTCAATCATTTTTGCACGTAAGATCGTAACAGAAATTTCTTCTTTTTGTTTTCTTTTACAAGAAAAATAATTTAATATTAATTGTAGAACTCATGGATATGACTATATGAATTTTCGTTGTTGGATTGGTCTATGGACAGCAACGATATTATTTATTATGGTTATTACCGATGCAAGTTATCTTGTGAAATATATAACAAGATTTACAGGTTAGTTGTTCTTTTTTTTCCTTTCTTTTTATAGATGAATTCGTTTACTAAATAAAATTAATTATATATATATATATGAAAATGATCATGGAGAGTTCATTCCATTACATTTATTCAAGCGTGATTTCTTTTGATGAATATTCTATGAGAACATAAATATATTAATGAATAAATGAATGAGGATGTATCAAAATAGGTAAAGAAAAAAAGCCAAGAAAATAGACAGATCATTTCTAGCGTGACTTAATTCAAAGCTTAGATGTGTTATGTTTCAGCATTTGTTTTTGTTTTTCTAATATCACTCCATCTAATCAGATCATAATAGATTAATATCATGAAATAATGAGTAGCTCGAGAATTGAAATTTTTTTGTTCAATCACTCTAAAGATTTTCACATTCGTAATTCTCTATCAAAGTTTTGAGTAATCCAATCGGTTCTATGAACTCCATTGGGACTTCTCGGCGATATATATATTTATGGAAAAACGAACAAAACTTTCTAAGGAATAAACTTTCATTTAATATATTTCTTTTTATCTGTTCTCTAGAGGAAAGTTTTGCTGCTCTTATCGGCATTATATTTATCTATGAAGCTTTTGATAAAATGATTGAAATTAATCACAATCAACCTGTTCGATTACATACTGTTGAAACTTTACCATTAAATTGTACTTGTATAAAATCTGATGGCGCAGTGAATTGGACAGAAACAAAGACAATAAGCGTAAAGATACTTTTTTATTTTTGAAAAAAAAATCTTCTTATTTCGAATTTAGAAATGCTTCCAAGACAAAGCTTACAATTTTATTGGTTCACAATGTGATAGTTTAAGTACAAAAGCATATGTCCCAGATGTATTTTTCTTCTCAATTCTTCTATTTGCGTCAACATTTATATTAGCATATACATTAAAAAACTTCAAGTTTTCTCGATTTTTATCGATGGGTGTTCGTATTCGATTCTTTTTGTTTCTTCTGAAACTTCTATTGTTGCTAAATATTTATTTAGATTCGTTCAAGGGTGAGCGACTTTGGTGTTGTCTTAGCTATATTTCTTAACGTATTTTTTGATTATTTAATGGGTCTTGATACACCAAAATTAAATGTCCCAAAAGATTTTGCCACAACGAAACCAGGTCGCGGTTGGATTATAAATCCATTTGGAAAAAATCCTCCTTATATTTGGTTTGCTGCAGTATTACCAGCACTATTAGCTACAATACTTATTTTTATGGATCAACAAATTACAGCAGTTATTATAAATCGAAAAGAAAATAAACTTAAAGTAATTTAAATGATAATTGTGATTCATAACAAAGAAAAAAACGATTCTTTATTGTTTTATTTTTTGTAAATAGAAAGGATGCGGTTATCATCTTGATCTATTGATTGTAACAATATGTATTGTTATTAATTCTATACTGGGTCTTCCATGGTTTGTAGCAGCTACTGTACTTTCAATTAATCATGTCATTGCGCTCAAAGTTGAATCTGAAACAGCAGCTCCAGGTGAAAAACCAAAATTTTTAGGTGTTCAAGAACAACGTCTCACTGGTTTTATTGTATTTCTATTTATTGGTCTTTCGGTATTTTTAACAAAACTCTTAGGCTTTATACCAATGCCAGTACTTTATGGAGTGTTTCTTTATATGGGTATATCATCAATGAAAGAAATACAATTAATATCACGTATATTATTAATCTTAATGCCTGAAAAATATCAACCAGATTATGTTTATCTTCGTCATGTTCGAACAAGTCGTGTACATATATTTACATTGATACAATTAAGTTGTTTAGTTCTATTATGGACGATAAAATCAATCAAAAGTATATCAATATTATTTCCCATTATGGTTTTAGCATTAGTTGGTGCAAGAAAAGCCATGGATTATATATTTACACAGCGTGAACTTGAATATTTAGATGATATTATGCCAGAAATTGTTAAGAAAGAAATTGAAGAAAGACGAAATAGTGTTATTGATGAATCTGATTTAGATAGAAAGGTTTGTTGAGATTCATTACTTAAGATTTAGAGAAAATTTTGTTTTTAATAACAGTATTTTGAGAATCAATGTAAAAATGTTGCATGAACTTCGATGTCTCGAATTCTGCTGAAGAGATAAGGTTTGTATGTGTCTCATATAGAATGTATTGCATAAATACTTGTGTAACAGTTGATTTATATCTTCAAATAAAAAGGCAAATACCTTAATTCTCTTTCACAAAAGCAAATCGTTCGAACATATATTTTAAGCAGACAAACATACAAAAGAGTCTGACGCGATACCGTAAAAACGATATTAGTTAAGATAGGATACGGCTCGACTATAAACTTAGACAAACGATGGTTTATTTTTGAGTTGTAAGTTGTAAAATTGAATGTTTAATTAAACTTTACATGTTGTTAAATTGCTTCTAGGCTAAGACCGATTCATTTTATACAAATGCTATCGTTCGTTGTAATTAATACTTACATTTAGAGAGAGAGAGAGAGACATTCGAAAAACATCACTGATAGAACCGTGTACTCAGGATAATCATTGGGTTTTTTTTTCCTAAAAGAGAGATAAACATTTCTTCGCCTGTTTTGCTGAACATTCAACAAGCTCGTAGAAGAACGCAATGACTGTGCTTTAAAGTCATAAAATAAAGATTAAACATGCAAGAAGTACTTTGGCATCATTCACAATATGTAGTCTGCTATTAATTCATGAGTTTCCAGAGCATATGTTTTTTAATCCTCCGGGTTATCACGCTTCATTTATACTTTATTTTAAATCAAAAAGCTCATTAAATAATTAGAAACTTTTCTATTTTTTACTCAAGACCTTTTTATTATTAATGTTTTTTGAACTTTTTCTAGAGCCATGAATCAATCACAATTGATAATGGTGGAATTCGTATAGCCGTTAGCGATAGTGAAGCAATGAAAGCACCAGGAGGAAATGTTAAAGTAATTATTGATTATTTCGTCTTTGTTTCTTTACCAAATATTTCTTCGGCTTGTTCTATCTCTACAGATTGATCCGTCAACAGGTGTAATCAATTTTTCTGAAGAAGTTGGTAAAACATCAATGTGGAAATCAATATCTAAGACAAAAGATAAAGAATCAACAGGGCCCGAAAGAAATGAACATAAAAAACAGTCAACAACTGATAAACCATCACGTGGATCAGCTTTGAAGAAAAGGTTCTTATTTTAATTAATAAAAACAAATTCAACATTGATGGTTCTTTTTTCTTGATTTTAGAATTCGTAAATTAAGTATAAGTTTACTTGGTCCAGACGAAGAGCGTCCATTGGTAGCTCCTTCGCATGATCTGACACTTAATCCATTAAATCAACAATTGCCGTCTATCGTAGTTCAACAGCCAGACGCATCAATATCAAATGATAATTCTGATCAACGTCAACGAACTAGCTCAAATACGAGCAATCATAATGAGACAACAAAAATGTGATGAAACTTTTTTTCTCTTTGTTTTTCTTTCTTTTTTTTATTTCCAATGTCGAACTTATTTTTACCCTCAGATAGTTGTAAGAAGCAGTGATCAATTTATGTTTTTCTTTTGATTTAATTTCGAGAACAAAATTCTTTATGACAGGCAGCGCATGCATACGTCTTTTTTAATAAAGACTAATGAAATTCAACAAGCGTGGTATGCATGAAAGGCTCGGTCGACATTTATTTTATCAGTTTATACCACCTCTCTCTGTTTCTTCCATTTTTATTTATAGAATCATTTTTCCTTATCTTTATGTACTAATGAGTAACCGTTTGTTTATCTGCTTTCAATAGTTTACATTTGTGCGTATGTTCGTATCTAATAAGTTGTGTTGTTTAGTTTGGTTTTCACTATCTGCCTTGTGCTGGCCGCATTAACAATTTATTTGTAAAATTAAATGAAAACTGAAAAAAACCATGACGAGAAAAGGTTGGCAGAAACTATAACATTATTTTATAGCCTAGTAACTCATAATGTCTTTATGATTTGCATCGCTAAATAAATATATAAGAAAAATATTTTTCAAATTACTATATTGTACAGCCCTATTTCTACTGTTATGTACTAGAATAATAATTTGATCATATCTGTATTTTCATGTACAAGGACATGTGCGTAAATCGATCGATAAATACTTTTTTCGCAAACATTCATATTGTAAATTTACTCATAATATCGCCCATAAATCACGATAAAGTCAAAAGATAGTTGCACGCATAAATGACGAACACCTTTCTTGTAATGGTTTTTCTTCAGTTTGAATCAAATGAGTTAATGGAAGTATTGAACATAGATAACAACCTTTTATTACTATTACAGAAATAAAATCTTTTTTTATTTTCTAAGGGTGAATTAATGCATAATAGTTACTATAGAAAAACATAAGTATACTTAATTTTAGTGTTTTAACATGGATAGTTAATAAATAGATTTAATGGTGTATATCAGAGCTCCGCGTGGGACGTCCCATGGGACGGGATGGGACGAATATTTTTAGAAAATTTTAAGCAGATAAAATAGAATCGAAGTCTCTTTCGATATGATTCTATGGTTTTAAAATATGAGAATACAATTTGAAAGCGGTCACTTACGCCAATAAACATAATTTTAATGGATAAAGATAGTAAGCATATAATAGAATCACATCGAACGAGACTTCGATTCTTTCTTGTCTGCTTAAAATTTTCTAGAAATGTTCGTCCCATCCCGTCCCATGGGATGTCCCACGCGGAGCTCTGGTGTATATGTTGTAGGGCAGATTAAAATCCAGTTCTGATTAAAATAACTTCGATTTCAACAAAGAAAATTTTAAACTGAACTAGTTCAGATCAAAATTATTTTAATTTTAACTGGATTTTAATCTATCCTACGACATATACATGAATATGAATCTGCCCAGAATTTATACTATTTACATGACACGCGAGATGGTGAAATGAGTATTCATTTCGATTGCTACATACTATTATCCAATATAATCTTTTAAATACTATCGGTATATAATCATATACAGCATTTAAATAGTATTCTATGATGAATACATATTTCATTGAACTTCACGGATTCATATGAGAGATATTCGAAGTTTTTATCTTATATGTATATCGGTGAATCATCTTAAAGATAAATCTTAATAACGAACAGTAGGGAAATCTATATATTTACAAGTGAGTTATCATGTTTTGAGAGTCTCTCCTTGGTTTTTATGGCATTATCGAGTCTCAACAATTTTCAATCATAAAACCTTTGTAGTTGGGTAAAAAACTATATTTATAGATCTAATTAAGGCGATGCGAAGCACAGCATTTCTGTAGTCCGTCACGTGTTTTCTTTTGCTTTTGCTTTCTCGACGTACGCATCTGTTTCGTCGTTTTGTGTCGCGATAATCTCGAGAACCATAAATGATAGAGAACTCATTGAAACTGATGACGAAAGTATCAAGATCGAACTTGAGAAATCTTTTTTCTAATTTTTAATCAGACGTTTAGATCGCCTAAAAATATCGTTCCAAAATGACGATTTTGAAAGGCTTTTACCGTTTCAAGGCTTTAAGATAATTAAATGACGTCATCAACAGATGTTAGTTCATATTGAATTCAAGTTAATGAATCATTGAGGTAATTAATCGATCAATCGAAATCGGTCTTCAAGAATGAATCGCTAAGTAAGAATAGAGTTTTCAGAGTGATGAATAGCACTATGGCTACTTCAAATGCATTTAAGATTTTTCGAATTAAAGATTTTTCGTGGATCCAGATTCCTGCTTCGCATCGCATTTCGTATACGAGTGTAACTCGGATACCATCTAGTTAGCTTTTTAATTTTCTTTTGAAACTGATAAAAAGACTGTATGTCTTCAGTGAGTTTTTTTTTTATATTGTGCTGTCTACCGGAAGAAAAGACATGGCAAGATCTTTGTAGGACAAATTCTTTCATGTGCACCTGTCGGCTTCGTTATATATTCACATCATAGCTTATCATTGAATTTCCGTTTCATGAATGATAACTATGAACGGAACCACTGTCTACTGCACAGATAAACAAAAGTTCAACACTCGACTTGCCGTAATGGTACGAACAATTTATGTTTGTCATTTGACAAAAAAGAAGCATCCTATATTTACCATCGAGTAAACAGTCCTAACACAAATTCTCTTTATCAGAAAAAAACAGACAATCATCTTGAGCTCGATTGATTGGTTCCTGGTATTGGTCCAAGTAGTTCAATGTTTGTGATACGAATCATAGTCAATGGATCCTTCCAAACTATAAAAGAAAATGGTTAAGTTTTTTATGATAATCATAAAATTTTACATACGATAATTTCTAGCACCAACTTTTTTCTTTCTTGGTGCATACCAATATTCCATTTGAGTTTGTGATAAAGTTTTTTCAATAACAATTCCTTCAACTCGAACGAAATGTGGATTAAGAATAGGTCGTCCAACGACTGTAAAATCTGAACTACCAACAAGAAGAACCTTAAAAAGAAAACGAAAACGAAAATAATTATTTTTCTTATTATTTTCTATTCGTTTAGAGAAACGAACTTTTTCAAATCGAATTCGATCACCAATTGTCGGATGAAATTCATCAACTTTACAAATAATATCTTCTGTTGTGACTTTTCTTTGTTCATCACCAATTTTAATCACAGCAAATAGTCGCTGATGAAATTTATCATTAACAAGATTATTTACTTTAGTATACAATTGCTGAACTTCCATGTCGTGATGAACATTATCGTGAACGAATTTTCTGTATAAAATAAAAAGCGACGTTTTTTTTTCTCTTCAGTTGAATTCAATAAGAAAACCTTACGGGATAGTTCGCACGAACATTGAATGTTGTTGAAATATTGATCTCTGCTTTACCAATAGAGATAAACATCTTGTTATAGTATTCATCTCAAAGAGCAAAAAGAAAAAATTTAATTTATTAACATCTGGCTTCAAACAAAATCACAATTATAATCGAATCGATGATGTTGATATTTTCTTTATACACAACAAAAGAGAAAAAATAAATAAATACATAGGATAAACATTAATGAATATATAGTTCGTATTACACTTGAAAAATTCTTAACTAAATAGCTGTAGCACCAATAAGACTCGAACCATCTTCACCCACTTCAAGAAATTGCCGACATTGATCTTGTATGCATTCACCTTTCGGTGTAATCAAAAAACGAGAATATGAACCGTCAGAGCAGAGAGCTTTAGAAATAAATAACAAAAAAAAATCAAATGATTTTATAATCTAACGAGAAACCAATACGACATACCAATCACTGTTTTATTAGCATCTGAATTAGGACCAAATGCGCAAATACTGCCCGTATTTTCTGGTAGATGAAATTTGCAAGAACTCCATTGTGAATTAAAATACTTGGGTAAAAATGCTGCAGCACTGCTTTTCAAAACAAAATCAATAAAAAAGAAAACATTTCGAAAAATAACAACAAAAACAAACCTTGCTGAACGTGTTTTATTCTTATGTGATTCTTCTATATAAAAAATATGTACCGTTGAATGATCACTGGATACACATAAAAGTGTTGAATCTTGATTAAAATTTATACTAAAAACCAAAATAAAATAAAATAATGTTTGAAAATTTACTCAAAACCCATTACCAGTAAATTGTTGCATGATGAGCACCACGTCTTAGCTCATTCAGTAATTGACTTGTGTCTGTATCAAATATTCTTATCAAAGTTCCCTATAATATTACGACAATAATAAATTTCAAAACAAATTATTACAATTCAATACTTTTTCAGAGGCAGTAGCTAATCGTGTACCAGTCATATTCATAGCAAGATCTATAAGTTTAACATTATTATATAGCTATTTCAATCATCAACAAAACTTACACATAATAGATGCTTCATGTGCTTGAATTTCCACAACAGGTTTTTCCGTCGCAGCTAAATCAACTAAACAAACTTGACCAATTGTTCGACTAGGATAAGCTATAAATGATTTTGAACCCGATGGACATACAACGCAAAGACCTATTTGAATTGATTGATGAAATTTCAAACGAAAAAATAGAAGATTTGAATAAATATAAATGTATTCGTACCACGAGTATTAGTACATGTTTCGAAAACATGTAACTGTTGAGGATTTTGTGTAAACGTGTAAACTTTGATCATTGTTTCAAGAATAACAATAATTCTAACCGAATACGAAGAAAACATCTTGTATTCTTTTCGTTTGCAAATAAAGTGTTTTTCATGCATACCTATCTCGACGTAAACGAACACCTTTCACCTCTGTTGAAAATTCAAGTTCAATAACGATACGTTTCTTTGCATCATCCCAAATCATCACTGTAAAAAAAGAACAAAAAAATGTACCATCATCTTTCATCTCTTTGATTGCCCAATAGCATAACTCCGAGATCAAAGTGTAATTTTTTTGTTTTGTAAAACATTTATCATATTTCAACAAAAATTGATTTTTATCATTATTGTTGTGCTTTCATATAACTAACCTTTTGATGGAGAATATTTAGGCGACTTTCCACCACCAACCAGTCCAACATAATTACATCGAAATAACATTTCTACTTGTCCAATACCACCATCTCCGAAATCTACAAAACAAAATGAATATAATGCTTGAAACAAACATGAACTTTTAGGCTTTACCTTGCCGTTGTGTTTGACGCAGTGGATCTGCATTATATATACGAAAACCATTTTCAAGACCACATGCAAAACAATCTACAGGTGATTTCGTTAACTAAAGATAAGAAAATAAATATGATTAAATCTTACTAGCATCTTGATTGAAGCCAACAAAAAGTAGGCCATCTTTGGCCGATTTTACATTGCCGAGATTCATCTCATTCAATATGACATGAGATAATACTTGGATTATAATTCTTGTCGAATATTATTATTAGTTGCATACATGAAAAGAATTATTTTACATATTTGTTCATCAAATACACCAATCAAAATAGAAGGAAAGAGATGGCGTATCAAAATACAGAGCACGCTAGGATGATAAATAAATACCGTTTTTGTAGATTTCTCTTGTTATCACTGATACTATTCGAGAGTTACTATCATTACATTTCATGAACAATGACCTCCTCAATTATTTTATTTTGGCCAAAAGATTATTATGCCATATTCAATCATTCTAATTTACACCCACACCCATATTAGCTACAACGATCGTTTACCAGATAGAAATGTAGTTTTAATATTTATTGTTGTTGTTTTTCTAGATTTGGCTGAAACGTTGTTATGCATAGACAAATAATCCATGGTTTATTCAAAATGCAATAATACAGGTCGTAATTAGAGTGTAGTCACTTACTTTCATTGTAGCTTATAGTTGATGAAAGCTGCACCATGATTCAAATATGTACCGGAAGTGTCTTAACTTAAACCCTCTGCTCATACACTTCTGCTTTTCTTGTATGTGTTGTCGACTTTAAGTGCATAAAAACAAGTGAGTTAATTCGAAAACGCATGGTATGGGTTTGAAAACCTGTTTATTTAGTTTTGATTGCAACAAAAGTTAACTAAACAGTTTTTCTCTACTGATTACACGATTAAAAAAAAATCAAATTTATTTTATGGCATACAATTCAGTTTCTTTTCATTTCCTGTACGATTATACCCTTGAATCAGCTGTCAGTATCTGTGTAGAAGAAACCAATGTAAGCAGACCATCATTTTTTGTAAATATTGAAAATTAACTTTCGTCTTTTGATTATTGGTAAATACTAATCGTATGTAAACATTGGCCAGCTCAACTGATGAACGACACAATTAATGCTATTCTACTGTTAGTATAAAGTTGAAAATTCAGCTTCGATCAACGATGAAGATCGATCTCATTCATTCAAATTGAATATAGTAAATCAATCGTCAGTATAAAATCGAGCATAGATTGTTGGAAACACTTTTATGTATCTGAATATGTGATCTTCACGGATTTCAAGCCGATTCTAATTCTAAAAAGTCCTGTTCAATATTTGATTTTGTTGCAGAAGGTCAAAGAATAGAACGAGCATACTTCGAAAGACGAGATGTTGGTTTTTTTCGTCTTGCTCATAGTGATGAGTGTGACAACAGCGAACTATCGAGATTTAAAGTTGCAGTTGATGGGGATTGAATTAGTTTATTTTATTCTTATGTCTGTCTAACTCGGACGAGACTTAATGTCAATCATAAAAATATATTATCTCTCACTCGATAGAACACCCTCAAGTTGTGTATCCAAGATTAAAAGAGTTATCTTCGGGTTTGAATGAGCTAGAACAGATTTGACAAAAGGAAAAGCCTCCAAACATTAGCAGATATAATATTCAAGTGCCGAGCAGAAGTAACGTACGTCAAGAAAGTCTTGGCGCAAAATATTCGTTCATTTTTACGTCACTTAGAAACGACTCCAGAGAACAAAA
>OENM01000804.1:316-57727 GCA_900239745.1 Rotaria magnacalcarata
AAATGCTTCTGCTTCGCATCGCATTAAAAAAAACTCGCGGCGGACTACGTAAATGCTTCTGCTTCGCATCGCATTAAAAAAAAATCGCGACGGACTACATGAATGCTGTGCTTCGCACCGCATTAAATACATTAATGACTATTTTTACATAAATTTAAAAGAATTATATACTTGAAAAGAAAATTCATATAACATTGTAATTAATCAAAGAAATGTTTTGCTTTCCCGTCATACTACAGTCAGAGATAACAAGTTTACCGTGTTTTACCTTATTGATCCGTTTAGGGATTGTGCTAACAGCGTTTGTAGAAATAGCCCTAGTGAACTATCTTGTAAGTAAGATCTTATGAAGATCTTGTAAAGATAATTTGTATATACATATCTTGATTGTATCAGATAAATCTGTATCTAAGATCTTGGCAAGGTCATGAAAAGATCTTACTATTTTTTGGTCACAAGATCTTGAGTGGAACAAAAAGTGATATGATTAGTGTAGTTATACATGCTGATCTCGATCGATTATCGAGAGAGGACTACCGTGAAACTGGTCTGACGAAGATCGGACCAGCTCAAAGCTAGTCAGATCAAACACCTGAATTCTCGAGTTATTCGGGGCAAGAATAATTGGAATGAAAAAAAATATTTAAAAAAGAAATCGTAACACACTTTCACAGAAAACAATAAAAAAATTCGCTGTATGACAGGTTCCAAACATGCTTTCAGAGTGCATCATACATCGTGTCGCAAATCATGACACAGGCAACATGTTTTACCTTAGTGTGTATCCAAAATCTGTTCACTTATCTGTGCCCAAGATCTTACTGACAAGATATTTCACTAGGGAGGTACATTGCTCATAAAAGACTAAGATTTAATAAAATGGTATAACTATTTCAATGAGGAAAATTTCGAACTGATTAGTAAACCGAGTTATTTAATAAATATCAAGTAGCGTATATGAAAAAGTGCTTGTGCACTCCAAAAGCCCTTTTTTACTCGAATAGTAACTTTCTTCTCATTAGGATGTGGCAAAACTGCATTAATACAATTCTTGTGCGAAAAGATCTTAAATGACGAATTGGCAGTTATTCATGTACATGCTGGTATTACAGATGAGAATATTGTTGAACAAATGATCGAGTTTGAAAAAAAAGCAAACAAATGCTCGGAAAGTAAACGACTCTGGGTGTTTTTTGATGAATTCAATACCACACCATGCATCAGCTTATTTAAGGAAATTCTATGCGAACGTACACTTCACGGCAAACAGTTACCAGATAATATGCGATTTTTAGCAGCGTGTAATCCACAACGATGGAGGACGAATAATGGTACTTTTCAAGATGATATTGGCATCAAAAAGGAATTGTACGATTTTCAACGATTGAAGGACCATCGGGATGAAAGCGGGCTCATATACCATGTATTTCCTATTCCTGAAGCCATGCTTGAATATACTTGGGATTATGGGTTTCTTGATGGAGAAACAGAAACCACGTATATTCGAGCAATGTTGAATAAATGTGATCGACTTACAAGTTCTCCAGCGCTGTACGAGTGCACAGTGAAGCTCGTGGCAGAATCTCAGGAGTTCTTTCGTACGGAAGTAGATAACAGTAGTGTATCGTTAAGAGATGTGACTCGTTTCTGTCAATTTTACGGTTGGTTTTCAAATAATCGTATTAAAAATCATGCTGGTCGCATTTCAAATTACGAAGAGATACAAGAAACAACCTTACTCGCTCTTCTTCTTACGTATTATCTTCGACTTAGTGGCTCCAACTTGCGAACATCGTATTTAAATCGCATTGAAAAGATTCTTGAAGGTGACATGCAAAATGTGATCAGTATATCGAAATTTTTAATAGATTTATTAGAAACTGAGCAAAAGAAACTAATTGGACACATTGAATTGCCACCTGGCACAGCCAAAAATCGAGCACTTTTAGATAATATTTACGTTCTATATGCATGTATTTTGAATCGAATTCCAGTTATTATGTGTGGTAAACCTGGTACAAGTAAAACATTGGCTGCAAACATCGTTTTAAATAATCTTAAAGGAAAAAGATCGAATGAATTGTTTTTTCAGAATTTGCCTGAGTTAATTTCAGTTCCATATCAAGGTTCAAAAAACTGTACCTCGGAAAGTGTTCTGAAATTATTTGAACGTGCCGATAGATATCTTGGCGCCGAGGGAAACACTGATATTTTACCTGTGATTGTGTTTGATGAGATCGGTCTTGCTGATCTATCGCCGCATAATCCATTGAAAGTACTTCATAGTAAACTAGAAACTGATACATGTAAATATGGTTTTGTTGGTATATCAAATTGGCGTTTGGATGCAGCAAAAATGAATCGTACATTGTACTTGTCTTGTCCTGATCCAAGCATAGATGAACTTAAATTTACAGCAGGGACCATATCATCGTCGTTACTCAAACAGCGTACCGAAAATACTGCAATCGATAAGTCTGTTGTTCGAAACCTTGCTGCTGCTTATTTCGATTTACAGGAACACTTGAAAAAACACTCGGAATACAAAAACCATTTTGGCCTGCGAGATTTTTATTCTCTCATTAAAGGAGTCGTCAGTGATATGATACATTTATCCAATGTACAAGAACCAAAAAATATCGTTCGACAACAACTAGCCATTAATTTTGATGGTATTTTCGATGGTTCTCAATTTTTGTGGGAAAAATTTTGTCATCATGCAAAATATGATGAATTTGTTGAGGTTGAGAATCCGCCGATATTCACTGAAATGATCGCTCAGTCTCTCACGAGTCGTAAAGGTCGATATTTAATGTTAATTGGTGAAAATGAGATTATACTTGACTATGTGGAACGATATATCAGCAAGAATAAAAGATCAACACAAACATTGATTGGAAGTTCTTTACCCGGTGATTCAATAGCGGGTACTACCTACAGTGAGCAATATAATCGAAGAGTATTAATGGATATTGTTCTTCATGCTGAAACAAGCATTACTTTGATAATGCGACGAATGGATCATATATATGCAAATCTTTATGATTTATTCAATCAAAATTTTCATACTTCAGGGCATAAAAGACAATGCCGAATTGCGTTCGATAATCTCAATTATCAGCAGGTTCCGATTCATGACGATTTCTTTTGCATTATACTGGTTGAACGAAAAGATTTTATAGAAAATGATCCTCCTTTTCTCAATCGTTTCGAAAAACATGTTGTTGATGCAGATTCTCTTATTCATCATTGCTATACCGAAATTGCATCAAATTTATTGCAATGGATTGAAAGTTTAGCAACATATAGTTCAAACAGGAATTTTCCTCAGCTAAAGAATCTATTTGTTGATTATAATCCGGATAATATTCGTCTCTTAGTGATGGATGCTTTTGATTCTTTAGACATACCGGAAGACCATAGTGACGATCAAAGAGATGCTATTATTGAATATTGCAAAGAGAAACTACTTCGAACCAGTTCATTGGATCTTCCTCTTCTTCTCTCGTGTCATATGAAAAATAATGATGGGTTGAAAGCTTTAATAGATCAATATTATTATGTACACAATCAACTTTCATTTTTAAATATAATCGATCGAGCGTTAAAAGAAACAACGATTCCGAATCAAGTTATTTACACTTATACACAAATTTATGACAAAATCGAATATTTAAATCACAATAGTCTTGTAATTGAAATTAAAATAGCTGGTTTTAAAAGCGAATTCGAATTAAAAATAAAAATCAAAGAGCATTGTCGATCAAAAAATAGTCGTTTATTACTTATTCGTGTTGATTATCATCATGAGTATAAACATTTATTATTTCTTAAACACGTGATACAAAATGAAAGCAGAGAATCGAGTGACCATGGTGTTTGGTTGGTATTTCATTTGCAGAGAAATCTGATGAATAAAATTGAAAATGATGTCTTGTTTAACGGTTGGTCTCCTGTTATGATTGATAATCTTAATCAAAAGAAGCTTATGGAAATCAATGTTCTAAATAATCCGTCATATCGTCAACTTCTAGATCATGCAAATTTTTCACTTTCACATACAATTTTCAATGAACTTGTTACTCAATCTTTCGTACGAGTTCGTTATACCGTAAGGTGCAAAAGCAAAGAAAGTTTAATCAATCAACGGCGTGATTCTATATTTGACTTATTAACCTTGGGAAGTATTGATAACGAATATTTGAATGAGATCATAAAAACTCGTCTTATTGAACTAATAAAAGCAGCTGATTTGGATTATGCGCGTCTGAATTCAGAAGATTGGCGACAAGACCTATTGGACAATCCAACAATCGTCGGTTCTTGTCGATCAATCGATAGTGCTTTGCAAATGACTCTTTTACTCTTTTATTGTAACTATTTCTTAGCATTTTTAGTTGAGGCTGAGAAATATTCCTTATTCGATTCCTGCAAGTTTCTCATTTCCAAACGGAACGATGGTATCTATAGAAGTTTGACACACATTTGGTTTGATTGTTTACGATCGTTATTTCAATCGATTCCAAGGAAGATAACAGTTATGGGCACAGTTGAAATTCCGCTCATATTTGATCTCTGTCTACCTTGTGCGCAATTAGAACATCAGATCATTCGTCAAATATATGAAAATCTTGATGCTAACTCACCAGAAGATAAGCTATTAGATTTTGCTATGGAACAGCTACGAGATACAAGTGTTTATGGAAAGAATATTGAGAATATTCTTGATGATACAAATCTATTTGAACATTATTTTCATGATCAACTTGCAGTACTATTAGATGATTTAGGCATCAATCATTTATCGGTCTCATTTACACAAGAATTATTAACGAAAAATCCAAGTTTAACTGTTGAACAGAAACTGGAACATTTGCTCATTTATCAAGATGAATTAATTAGATTATTAAACGTATTTGAGATCGGCTTAGAAATTATTGGGGAAGATAACTGGAAGCTCGAAAACCAATTTCGTATTTTGAACGAGACTGAGATAGACACATTCCATAACTCAACGAATTTGTATGTTCTTACTCAATTAGGACAACAGTTCTATCAAGTTCCACCACAACAATCCTTTCATCACGACAGATTTTATGAATATAATCGTGATCCATTGATCGAAACCACTCTGATGAATTTAATCGAATTACTTGTCTCTTCTTCAGTTATTGACCGTGCTGATAATATCGTACAAGTATCTACTGTATTTAGTCTTATTGAGCAAACTATACTCGCTTTAAACTATTATGAAGTACATAATCTAGAAAAACTACGCTCATTTGAGAGTCTTGTACGTTGTGTTATGGATCTACTTCCCAAGCATGAGGCTCTACTCGTTTTCAAGAATATTTGCCGCAATTCTCATAACAACACTAATTTTAATGGTAGTTTTCCAAAATGTAATGATATCAGTAAATTTATGAGAATTTTAACTAAAAGGATAAAGTCTCATAGAGAGGATGAAATTGATTCTTTTACTTGTCGGTCATTGTTGAAACTTGAAGTAGAGTTCTTAAAAAATTGGCTAATTGAGCATGATGAAGAGTATTGTACTGTGCTTGATTATATTTGCGCATCGGATAGAAACTTATGGTTTTATTCTGCGAAAGTATTTAAATATATCGATCAAAAGCTTGATTTAATGTCAATTATTGAAATAAGAATCGAGGAAATATCATCGATAGAAGAACTTAAAAAGCTTGATGAATACTTTTGTCAAACAAATAAGCAGACAGCAAAAATTCAACGTATTATGATCAATCGAATAAATACTCATATATTCAATTGCATTGGGAAAGAAACTGGAACAAACAGTGGTAAAAATATCGACGACAGAAATGAACGTATAAGTGAAACCTATCTAACTGAAAATTATGAGTGTTTCGAAAGTAATATCCAAGCTTACCCATTTGGTCGTGGCTTTTCGATGATCGCCTTAATTGCATGGCTAAAAGTTTATCTTCAAGTATATGCATTTTCATTAAACAGAGATAATCGCAGTACGGTTATGAGCAATATCGATAAACTATTAACAAATAATGAATCGGCATTTTATTCAACTTTAAAAATATTTATAATGAAAAGTCTATGTCAAATTTATTGTGTCGACCTTGAAGAACTATACGACATTTTTGTCTACCGTACTTGCACTTGGATTAGGACAGTGTTTTCACATTATAAATACCAGCAGCAACGAAAATCTAGTCAAAATATTATTCTTCCAACACCTCTATTTGAAGGTAAGGAAGAATATATAAACATTCTTGATGCACCGGAAGACGATACAGCAATGGGAAACTGGGCAGGTTTCATTGACAAGTGTTCAACAAATCAGCAATCTTCATACTGTTTTATTATGCTTTTTGTGCATCAATATGCCAAGTTTCAAAAAAATGCCACACCAAATAATAAATTTCGAAACATTATACAAAATTTGAGTGCAAAATTAAGCGAATGTTTTGAACCGATAGGTTATAAATTATTATCTTTCCTCTGTAATAATTTTCGTGAAAATTGCTATTTTCGTGAAAATTGCTATTTTCGTTTGAATGAAAAAATGACTCAAGATCAACTACGTCAACGTTTGCTTGCGCTCAACATTAGTGCCGTGCTTCTTTCGTCCAAAGCTTCTCAAAATGTTACCTTATTCAGCAGCATCCTGTTTGATGAGCGTCGAAAGATGCCATCGAATTACGAAGAGCATTTGAAAACTGTATTTTTACCAGGTCTCATATCTAATGATCAAAATACATACCAAGAAGATAAGACCCCCAGATTTGGCTACTACAGTATGAAATCTGCACAACAGAGCAATATCAATGAAAAACCTAATCATCTAAATTTATCTATATCTTATCGTTTCATTCATCTGGTTACTCATGCTATTCTTCTTGTCTTACATGAACTTGATCAATTATCTAATTCAAATTTACCGAATCGTGATTATATTCGACAGCATTTTGAAAACGATTACAAGTTGATATGTCAGTTATCAACTAACCCCGATCAATGTTATATATGGTTATATAAATTGATCAATCACTTAGTCGATAGTAATATTCAGCAAGATAGTTCACTGGATCATAATCAAAAGGTTATTGAATTTGAAAAATGCATTGAAGATAAATTAATTATTCCTCATATTGGATCAATAATAAACGAAATTCGAGAATATAGATTAGCCTATAACAAGTTTTTTAAGCAAGACAACAACGAATTGACATTACAGGAGTTGATCGATGAACTGGCTGTCGATGAAGAGCAGTATCCCCTATTAAGCTTATTTCATATGAGCAAAACTCACATTGCTAACTCAATCGATTCATTTTATGCTAAACTTCGAGTAACACCTAATGCTGAAAAGGCGTATCCAATGACGATGCTCTTTCTTAAACGATCTGAAGATTATGCAAATATTCGATATCTACATCCAATAATCACGTTTGTTAACTATCTAAGTCAGAAGTTCAATTATCGAATAACGCGTAAAGATGCAGAAAAGAAAATGATCCAGGAAGTTTTATTTAAAGATTCGGATAAAACGACGGAATTAAAGTTATATAATGACTTTATTGAAGCATGGTATCAACTTGGTTTCAAAGAAGTTTGTTTGGATTCTCAATCAATCAAATTCGAACATAAGTATCCATCTGAAGAATTCAGACAAAGAACAGAAATAGCTAAATTATTCATAAATTCATCAAAAGACCCTAATAGTCTTTTATTAATTGCCTGTATCAAAACGATTAGTGACTTACAAAATAAGATTGTCCAATATTTTTATGACACTATGAATTCTAATTCACCAGATGTACGAATTCAACGACAGACTGTTTCATTACAGTCCCTGCAACTAAAACATCTTCTATGCTTGGACAAAGATATTATCAGTGGAAAATTGATGGATGATGCATCAGTCGTCAACTGTGAATACGGAAAGGGTACAGATATAATTTATGACTTTCAAGAAATCGAATTCATGATTCGAGATAAAATTAGTTGTTTACCAATGATTGATACAGATAGAATACATTATATGAATTACCAATTTGAACTTTATGAAGAAAACGCTTCATTAATTACTGACGTTCGTAGGAATAGTGAACAGAAGGTATTACCTGAGAAGGCACGAAGTGAACTCCGGAAATCAATTGATACTATTCCGAATGATGATATGCTTCATTATCTAAGTTCACTTGATCAGATTTTTACATATCTACGGCACTGTGAACACCGATCTATGCAAAATTTCACAATTAAGACATTTATTGAACAGCATATTCGTTCTAAAATGGGTCTTGGTGATAAATTATTGCAAGATGCAAATTTATCGAGCATTGAACTAACATATGTTGTTGATATCTATCAATTATTAGAAGAAATCGCATTCGAAAAAATTCTACGAAATCACATTGAAAACGATTCCCGAGGAGAATTGTTACTTTCAGTTAGCAATGAAACTTATCTTATTGATCAGTTTATTCAGACAACGTCTGGAAACATACAAATAGCGCCTTGTTTGAAAAATTTAGACAGTTGGATTAATATGCTGAAAAGGCTTTTGCTGCGAGTTTCATCGAATATCAATTTACGCTTCGACGTACCATTACAACAATTTGCTGCCCGTTCTGATTTTTGGACTGTTGACGTCACGGCAAACGATATTCAATCATTCAAAATCGAGGATGATATTTTGCTAAAACACGTATTCATTATTTTGAAAGGGTTGGAAGAAAAAAAACGTAATTCTCAAGGTGAAAGGGAATCACGCACAACTACTAATCAGCGACTCAGTACCGGTAACTCCAATTCATCACAGCAGCTATGGTTTCAAAATCAAGCTCCGTCCAAAACGCAGCGCGACATCCGCGGTACTAATACTACCAGAAAGTTACGGGTATAGCTGAACACTCGTTTCTTTTACATTTAATCTTTTTTCTGCGTACATTAAAGCACTAAATCCATAACATTAATCAAGAATAAAATAAATAAGGAACGCGGCACAAACGTCACTGACTCTCTACTGAAAGCATGTGATGTCGTGGAGGGTGTGGGTGCGCTATCTTTAACTCAGCCAACATCCACACCCTTATGATACTTGACGTCTCTTATTGATTGTTCTATTAGAGGTCTGAGTTGCGTAAACTCGAGAGTTTAATTATCCATTTGTTTGCGGTTTCATCGAAGTGGCACGATGTTACTTTAGCAGCAAAACCATCGACAAGCAAAAGTTCTTGTTCATCCGAATAGTTTGAATATGGGGACATATCCAGAGAGCTAGTGTCCTTTTCGAGGTCAATGACGAAAAGAACGTTGCTGCCGAAGAATTCGGCCACCTTTCGGTTAAGAGTCGTTGAGGTAAAGGCCGGTAATTGAAATTTTCTTTCAGAGACAACGCACAGTCGAAATTGTTCAATTTGCTCGTTAGTTATCGTCACTCCTCGATAATACTATCATATGAGTGCGAGTAAAATTCATGGCTGAATTCAACAGTACAGCAAATGGAGTCAATGTGGGAACTTTACTTTTCCATAGAATTTCGAAAGCGAAATCGCCTTGCAAACGCATCGTCTCATTTAATTTACGATACAAGAAAGAACCCATACAATAGAGTTTCGCACAGAATTGTTCTACCTGTTGTTTGCTTCCATTTTTCTGTTCGAGAAGTCGTTTGGCCATCCATTCGCCTTCTCTTTGCTTCCCAAGTTTTTTCGCCTCGATTATACTCTGAAAAAAATAAAGGAGGTTTACAGAACCTTTTCGGAGGGTTCTGTAAACCTCCTTTATTTTTTTCAGAGCTGGCCGTTCTATCTTCGACAACAATCATTAACACATGTTTTCGTCGTGATTACATCGTTTCCACGACACGCTACCCTATCATGGCAGCAGCTTTCAGTGCTGTATCAGGTCTAGAAGAGGTGCCAAAATATTTTGGACGCAGGAATATTGATCAGGCTTTTGAAATCGATGGAAAGCTAGCTAATCCAGATTCATCCAATGAGTCAACATTAGAAGAGCATTTAATCAAGCACAATTTTAGAGTACCCAAAGAATACCTGAAATCTGGCTGCTTCGAGTATCTAGTACCTAAAATGGAAACGGGAGCAACTTCAGATGCATTCATAGCCACTGAGGCGATAAAACGAATGAAATCTACAAAGTTCGGGCTAGTAAATAGCATCACTAATGATGACAATACTAAAACTAGCATTACGGCGCGTGTAACTCAAGGACATGCCGCTGTTGGAACGGTTCTAGGTCAGTTTGGCGATGATGCCGCCCGATTTTTGATTCCAGCTACCAATGTCACTGGGAAAACACTTTCAACCGTATGCGCTACTGCAGGATTCGTGTTCATTCCAGTCTTTGCCGCTTGGTCATTTTACTCAGCCAAGAGGCATTTGAATAATTATCTCGATATGCTTCGCAATGACTTAGTGTTTGTATTTGCATCTTTTATCAACGCTGTTTGCAGCGATTGTATTCAGAAAACTAAGTGGCTTGAACTCTGCACTGATTGCTTCTCCGAAGTAGAATGATTCAAAGACGTCACGTTTTAAGGAAAAAAATTAAGATTTTAAGAGAAGTTCCACGAGAAGACCGAACATCGCGGCCGGGGAAAAAATTTTGATTTTGATCTAACCTATCTAGTTTGAAAGTGCGTTCATTTTTGTGGGTAAATCCAAATTTTTAAGATTTAAAAACTTTCCAAAAAATTTTACACGATCTCGACTTTTTTCACCCTCTAAAACAGCATAAAATTTTTTCAAGACCTCAGTGCAGTGCTTATTTTCTCAATTTCTTGCGAACGGTTCAAGTGATCAGATTCATTCAAGTTTCATTTGATAGCTCTTGATTTACTCTACAAAGTGATGATGTTATGTTCATGAAAGTATTTATTTCAGTCGTTTGGAGGTATAAGGGTGTGAAGGTAAAAAGGGTGTGGGTGTGGGTACTGTGTTGAAAGAAAAACATCCACCCACACCCACCGTCAAGATATGTAGAGTTTAGCTTTAAATGATTTATTTTAAATATTTTACAAAAATAGCATTAGTGATTTAATTTTTCAATCTTTGAGGGTTTCGTAGCATTTGTTCGAGTTTCCAATCGTGTATTGATATGAGCTTATGCGAGATTTTCATTGACTCTCTCCGATTTGAATACAAATTGCATTGATCGAGAAATCGATTCAAACAATGAGAAAAGGATCGATTTGTTTTTAATCGTTCTTCATCAACTTCAAATCCAATTGAATAAACACCTTCGTTCTTACTCGATCGGTATTCAATTGAATTGTTTGTTTGAACAAATAAATTACATTTCGTTTCACAATCGTTCATGAAATATGCTAAACGTGATTTCATCCATCCAATCCATTCATCAAGTTCATTGGAATTGTCAGTTGATAATGTACATTCGATGATTGTCTGAATTTTTTCAATTGGGAAATTGACTTTTAATTCGAGGATTCGTTTGAGTGCATTGAATTTATCTTCTGAACTTATTGTATTTATTGTTTCAAGTAAATTCTCGATGCGTTGAAAATATTGAACAATTAAATCGCGAGTTGAAGCAATTGTCGCACGAGCTGAGTTGTTATGGGGTGGAGTAGGTGATAGAATACGCATTGAACCACGTTGAAGAACAGTTGACGAATTATTCATTGATTTCGAAAGTCTTGGGACAAGAGTAAGTGTTTGTGTTGACCAATTGAATTTTGAATATGTTGAAAAAAATGATTGAACTAATGAAAAGAGTTGATCGACGGAAAATTGTTCGATGGTGTAAAGAGATTCGATGGGAGTTAAGAATGAATGACAGATATGTGCACATAATATAGCCCAAGAATAACCACCTAAATAACCGTAGACTTGACCGTAGATACCGAAATTCTGAGCCCATTTACGAATGAACGTTAGAAGATGTTGAAAGATCGGGGGTGAACGAGCATGAATAAGAAGATGTTCGATTTCATGTACCTATAATTAGAATTCAGTAAGTTCTGACAAGCTTCAGATTGAACTAATGCTATAATCTATTGAAACTTATCTTACCCCGAGTGTAGGTTCTTTCGAAGACTCCAGTGATTGCTTTTCATTTAATTTGATTTGTAGAGACACGTCGACTTTTGTTAGATCGGTAAATAAAATTGAAATAATTGAAAACAATGCTTGAACTTTTCGACAATAAACGATTTCATTCTCAAAATTCACCTTTATTTGTGTTTCCAGTAAATTCAAAATGTGATTGTTCAACGAACTTTTATCATGTTGCATTTGAATAAGTGTTTTATCAAGTTCAGTTTCACCTTCATTCGATTTTACTTCATTCAATACAAAAACTGTATCGAGATCTTCTCCATTTATACCCTTAAACAAAATAATCGACAAGAATCGCTTTATTGAACTTTATATAAAATATTTTTCACTTACAATACGAAAACTTCCATATGGAACAAATGAATGGCGAAAATGATGCGAATTTTGCTCATTGAATATTTGTTGAAAACATGACGAGAGTTTTGTGAATTTATCTTGTTTTTGGTTATACGATTCATCACTTTCATAGAGATTCATTGTTTGAAAGAATTCTTTTAATTTTAAATCGATTGAATTTAACTTTGGTAGAACAGGACCAAGTGGTATTTGATACAAAATATGAAATGGTTGCGCATCATCCTTTAGACATCGTTGTAAAATATAAACATATTCAACGGGAAAATCAAATGGTTTGTGTAAAACTAACGAAGATCTCGCTTGGTTTAGCTGCTCGGCGTTTTCATATTGTTCAATGGTCAAATGCGGATTATATTCATTTTGAGGATTTTTTACACATGCTGGCAATAGACGTTTAGTCCTTTCGAACAATTCTTTCATCAACTGAGTCGATTTTTCATTTGGCTTAAGAAACGAAACATGATTTTCCATAAATGTGTCAAAATCATCGACTTGAATTTGAAATGAGCTGATTTGTGAAAATAAGATTCGTAAAGGTAAAAGAATATCGAGTTGGTCATCAAGGGAATGATTAAGATAGTAAAATGGCCAAAGCAGATTAAAATGTGGTGGCCACTGAACAAACGAAGGGCCGTCTCCATCACAAAAGGACTTAATCATAGGCCAGTGATTTGTTGGCGGTAAAATGACAAGAGCCGAACGATGATTAATTATTCTTGTTTGAAAATCAATAATTAATTGTAACGCATAATGATCAGATAAATTAATTTGTTTTTCATTTGATTCATCAATTGGAATTGTTTCAGTTCCAACAAGCTGAAGATGTTCGATTGAATAATAAACGTTATTTAATTTATGAAGCAAATATCGATCAAATCGACGATTGATTTGACTATCCGACATTATTTGAGCACAAATATTACGCGATGGATCGAAAGTATAACCCGGATTCTAAATAAAAAAAATAAAGATAAATGATTTTATTTTGTTTATCGATGAATATAAAATGATCGTACTTCATCAATGTTATAAATCTGTTTCCAAAGATCATGCACTTCTTCTTGATATTTGTCGAGTAAATCGTTTTCTTTCAAATCAAAATCTCCAAAATTAAAATCTCCAATCAACATAAAATTATTCGTTTTGAGATTTTGTAAAAGATGTTCAAGGGTTTGACAACGTTTTCGTTCAGCATTTCGAGATCCATTACTATTCAAATGAAGATTAACAAGATCAATTGTGATTTTCGGATTTAAACCGAATCGAGCGATAATTATTTGTTTTGTGACGTCTGCTGCTTTCTCTGTTGTATCGAGTGGACAAATCGAAAATGATCGAGGACGAAAGTTCTTTGTCAATAATAATTGTCCATAAGATTTGGTTTGTTCACTATCCAATGCTTTCTCCATAAAAACGATGTAATAATGATTTTCTTGTAACCAGATTTGATTTAACAAAAGATTAATAAATGTTTTTGTCACTTCTTGTAAACAAATGACATCAGGTAAAAGTGATTTTAATTTATCAAGAATAGATTGATAACGTTGTGATGTATAAATCAATTGTGAATGATGATAATCAACGAGAATATTCCATGTTACAAAGTGACATCGACTCGGAAGACATGTTTCAATTGTTGATGGATTCTTTTGATCATCAGATATTATTGGAATATGAGGATATTGTATCCATTGTTGAGTGGATTGATCGAAATAAAACAATCCTTGTGCTAGATGTAGATCATCTTTTATTAAGTTATGACTATTGGTTATGTTTTTATTTCCAGTTAAAATATCGATTTTGTTTGTTCTATCCCAAACAACTTCTCCGTTGATTTTAAAATGTCGAAGACGATGCATTGGAACTCCGTACTAGACATGATTTTGATATGCAAATTATTAATATGAGAATATTCAAAGAGGTGTTTTACCTCGTGTTCATGAACTTTTTTGAATTCATTAAATGCTATTTCATGGATTCCTGTAAAGCGATCTTCATAACCAATGATAACTTTCGATCGGTCGATGGTTTTGTCGTGTAATATTCGATTAAATATCAATTCACCACCTCGAAATCTATTCGTTGTCGATGATGAATCTTTGTCGGATGTAGTTGTTTTTGGTGGTTTTTTACCTTTTTGCTTCGTTGTTTTATTGGATGCTAATATTTGTAAAAGATGATCTTGAATTGATTGAACAATTGATTGAATTAATGTTGTATTATCCGATTGTTGAATAAGTTCATCGAAATATTGCCGAATGGTTATCCATTGTTCATTGGTTAAAAGACATTTACTTGATGATTTCGTTAGTCGTAAATCGTGTACAGTCTCTATTGTCAATGGTTTGTTAAACATACTCAGTGAATCAAAGAAAAAGGTTATTTGAATATCATGATCGAGTTTGATTCGAACTTGATCATAATCTCCTGATGATTGGATTTGTAAAAGCTCCTCTGATTGTAGAATTGAACGAATGAGATTCAATTGTTCTGTGAGCGCTATTTCACTATTGCTTTCTGTCATAATATTCGATGTTGGTATCGTGCTTTAACCTTGTTATCGGAGCTCGTTGTTTTTGTTATTATAGTGAAACGTCAATGTAATTGCGCAAGTAAACTTGCACAATACTACTTCAGTGTTCACCGATTATGAGTCGAGTGATGAAATATATTGATTAAAACGTTTTAAAACTGTGACTTTTGATTTTGATATTCGGTATTTTAATTGCTGGGAGGATTCTTATGCAATAACATGACATTTTATGTTCAACGATAGACGTCGCTGGATATCAAATTACGAATAATTTAAAAATCGCGTATATTCTACAATGACTGATGATGTAATGAATTTATCGAAAATATAGTACAAAAAAATTCAAAAACAGATCAATCTATGTTTCAGTGAAAAGACAAATGGATCTGCTATTATGTAATGAGATTTAAAGAAAGAATGCTTTCGATAATTTGCCTTCAATTAAAGAATACATGGAGAAAATAGGAATGAACTTCAACTTGACTTGAATTTTGACTTGTGACTTGACTTAAAATGGGCCCGACTTGACTTGACTTGTGTCAAAAAATCGCTGACTTGCTCATCTCTGGCCATTGCGAACGAATGTTACCAAGTGCATGTTGAATTTTATAATCGAGGAGAACTTTTTCAGAGCCGATTATTTTGTATGATGATCTTATCATTTGTTGATGGAAGATGAAAAAAGACAATTAATTTATTCATCATTATTTTTGGATGTGAACGTAAGCAGAACTATAGGTTAAAGTTGCAACAACTATTCTGAAGGTAACACTTACACTGAAAAAAAAATCCTCAAGGCAATTGATTTTATTGATTTTTGAATCTTTTTTCTCTATGTCACTATTTGCTTGCCAACATGTTTGAATCTTTGATTGTGTAACAAAGTTTAACAACTTTTTGTTTCTACTAAACTTACTTATTACCGTGCACATATTTTCTCTTATTCATAGTGCTGGCATACATGATATTTGGATATTCTAGATTGGTCTTAGATGCTTTTTTCTCGATGGTTTCTTCAGTAGAAATGCTCTTTTATTCAAATCAATCGTAGAATGAACTACGATCGTAATCGAGCTTCGCTAAAATTACGAAAATGCGGTACGATGCAGCACACGATTTTTCGAGTATCAAACAAACTGTTTTTAATAAAATCATTTTTCTTTTGTGTAAAATTATTTCTATTTTTAAGTTTTGAAATGTGACGTATTTTTCCTTTAAAACGAAAATAAATTTTGTTTTATTAGTGAGACGATCGAATTCAAATATTCAGAAAAAGGGACAAGGCTCTTATGAGTTAGAATTAAGTTGCGAGATTTATTAGATAGATAATAGAATATTAGATTTCATTTTATTTTTTATTAGTTGGTCTTACTTTATTGGAAAGTCTTTTTTTGAATATTTGATGTAGTAACGTTATCAATGTTGCTTTTTTCGTTGTTTTATTATCCGATTTTAAACGGAAACATGTTTTTGATGTAAATTCGCTATTCATTAGTTTCTTTTCTTTAATTATTTATACGATGATTTTAAGATCATATTGAGATGATTGATTATTATGAGTATATTATTTATTGAAATTAAAAATGAAAGTGAGAAATGTTTTTAAAATTAATGTTAATCTATACTTATGATATTGTTGATTAGCCATTAGATGTGAAATAAATTTTTTTCTACTTAATGAAGATATTTTCAACTCATGACAAGAAACTTTATAAGAATAGAAATTAATTTTTTAATTTAGAAATTTTTGTTCAAATCTTTTCCTATATAGTAATAAAAAGTCTAAAAATAAAAACAACTAGACGATCTATGTTAAATATCTAATAGGACTGCTTAATTAGTGTAAATTACAAAACGCACTTTTCATTTAATTAATGAAATCATTCATCTAACACCTTATTACTAAAGAACCTCTACGAAAACTTAGAAATATAGTTCCAAAAAATAGATTCAAAGCCCTATTTTTTTACCATATATTCGTACTTGATTTTTCTTTTCTGCATTGTCAAGCACAATCTATTCGTTTCTATCAATGACTCTATAAGATTAAAAAGTTCTTATTTTTTTCTCTCAATAAAGAACTTCAATTGGATGATAAATCGCTTCATGATTCATAATCAGCTGTTTTATCATCTTGAAACTAAACATTGCCAAAATTGTCTTTTTCTAACGTTCCATATATGCAAATAGTAATTCCTACTCATAATTATAAATAAAATGGCATAACTTTCACTTGGATACTTTCTACTCGTTTTCCGACCACATTCATTTTTTCGAGATCATTCGGTCACAAAATAATAACTTTTGCGCGTCCACGTCGAGAAAAGAAAGAAAGAAAACTCGCAATTGATCGCATTAAAATCTATGCAGTCAGCGCTTTTACTATTCAACTTAGGGTGTGGGTGGGTGCGCATGTGGGTGACGTTCTTTCCATTTTCTCACTGACACCCACCCACACCCAAAAAACAGTCGGTTTTTAGCAGAATAAAGGCGCCATTAATGAGTCCATCGAAAAATAATTCCAAGAAGTAAAAGCTAGTATGAAATAATGCATCATTTTAACAGAAGTTTTTACATCGATAAAAAACGGTAAACAATGATAAAATTCTGTTTTTGATTATTAGTAAATATTACTTTTTATGCTTCTTTAATCCATGCATGCAAGTCGTCAGTACTGCAGCGAAATGTTGTTATATAGAAAGTTGCAAAAAACAATTTATTTTGTTTGATTTATGTTCATCAGTTGTGAGTAGGGATGCACCAATTCCAAAAAATTGACCACAAAAGTGCTATTTTTGCAATATGAAGAACCACCAATTCCAACCCAGTCTTGGTGTTAAATTTAGTCTTCTTGAATTGCTCTGCCTGTAATGACTGCCGGATTTCTCTAAATACGATTAAAAGATTACAGAATTGGTTGAAAATTTAGGATTTTTAACGAATTCCGACCAATTCTGACATCTTTTAATCATATTTAGAGAAATCCAACCACTACTACAGGTAAAGTAAATCAGGATGGCTAAATTTAACACCAAGGCTCGGTCGGAATTGGTGGTTCTTCATATCGCGAAAATGGCATCTTTGTGACCAATTTTATGGAATTGGTGCATCCCGAGTTGTGAGAGTGATTTTTTTTCTTTAAGTCGAAACCCATGCCCTCTTCATCCAATGATCTTTTTCTCCTATCTTGAGACAGATCTAGCAGATCTCTGACTAAGTTGATACAACTCATTGTTACATATGTCTATTATTTTTTCAGTGTTAAATTCAAGTTCATCATAATTACGTCAACTTTATTTTTAATCCACACAGTTCTGTGTATATTTTGAGATATTACAATGTATCACTTGTTACGTCGAAAGATCAATCCCCATATGCTATTCTTCTTCGCTTGTTCTTTTTTCAAGTGTGCCTGTTTAGCCTTTTCCGCTTGTACGATTCGACCTAGAGCAGTTGTATCTGGAGGTGGATTGTGCGCTTGATCAATGCTGGCCTGCAGATTTTTCTCAAAGTTCTCCACAGTAATATTAGTTCCCTCATGTAGAGAGCTGGAAATAGAATGAAGAATATTGCCTACTTTGCCCATGTCCTTCAGATAGTTGTTATTAAAATAATTGAGTCACAAGAAGTATTCATTAGTTATATAGTGACATATGTTGGCAAAAGTCAAGCTTCATTTTTTTCCCTCTTGTTTTAACAGAAAGAAAATTTCTTATTGTAAGAAGCAAATATTGATTGGAAGAACGGAAAGAACGTCATTCAGTTCGGATGTATAGTTTGAATAGAATTCTGAAGCTTGGCTGTAAATTTCAATACAGGTGTGGATATCGAACTAGTTAAATAGAAGATTCACAGCCACACCCTATAAATTTGTTTGATAGGAATGGAACTTTCAGTGGAATGAACTATTGTAATAACAAAACATTTATTGTCTTTCATTATAATGAATTGATTGCATGTTTCTGTAGCACATTTATTGAAATTATGAAAAAGATATATTACCAAAAAAGCATATTTTCCCATAGAATGTAGATGGTTTTCTGTCATACTCTATCCCATGAAGAAAGTTACACCTTCAAGCTTGCATTTATACGCAAGTAGTTGATTTAAGTTGCATATACGCATTTTGATTGGGAATGAAAGGATCAACAGCAATAAATTAAAAATATTTATTGCGATAAAACTTTACACGGAGCTATTGGCGAATTAAATCCAACACTTATGAAATAGGATGTGCATGTGAGTGTGTGGAGCAGGGCTAACGACAGGATGAAAACGTGCACCCACGCCGATTTCAAGAAGATTTTCTTCTGAACATATCAGAGATAAGAGTCTATTCTAGAGAAAATCGTTGAACACGATAATTCCACTCATCGGCAACATAGAGATTACCATGTCGATCGAAAGACAAACCAATGGGGTAGTTGAACTGATTTGCTCCTGCTCCTTCACCATTTCCACCCACAATTACAGTGCCTTGTTTCGCTCCTTGAGTCCATCTCATTACACGAGCATTCAGCTGGTCTGCCACATAGAGTGTCCCCAACGTATCGACGAAGAGTCCTTGAGGATAATTCGATTGTGTCAGCGCATTCCCTTGGCCTTGACCTCCAGCGACCACAATGCCTTCTTTTGCACCTTTATTCCATTTCATTACACGATGATTGTTGTGGTCTGATACGTAGACACTCTGTTGTCGATCCACAAAGAGATAAGTCGGCACATTGAGTTGATTGATACCACTACCTTTGCCATTTCCACCAGCCACGAGAGTGCCATTCTTCTCTCCCAGTTGATATCGTCTTACTTCATGTTTTTCGGTGTCAGAGACGTAGAGATATCTCTGATCGTCCATAGCCAATCCCTAACAAAAGATGTTGTCAATGAGGATCTCTCCTTGTGTTGTGCCACTACGACGAGTCCATCGTACAACTTGTTGATTGTTTCGATCGCCAATAATGAGACTATCCGTCTCTTTGTCGATCAATACATCAGTTGGCTCATTCAATTGATTCAATCGATTTCCTTGGCCATTGCCACCAGCAACAACTTGCCCATTCGCCGTATCACCCTTCTTCCATTGGATAATACGATGCTTCCAATAGTCAGCAATGACCACGGTTTGATCATCATCAAGAAAGAGGCCATGAGGCCTGTAGAGTTGATTCGTGGCCTTCTCTAACCCTTTGCCTCCAGCAACAGTCACCCCATTCTGTGCCCATTTGGCATTGGCAGGAATAGTGGATATAACTATAAGAAATAAAGGAAATCTTCATCCTCTCTCTTGCTCATCTGGTAGTCTTAGATATGTCGATAAGGAAAATGTGAATAAATTCTCAAAAAAATCTTTACTAATCTGATGTAGAACAGGATGTTCAATGTTAGAATGATCTCATTTGGATGTGGGTGTGGGCGTTGCTGAGATCAAAATTGACACGCACGCCCACACGCATACCCACAAGATTAGTACACAATATTTCTATTGCTGCAGAAAATAAATTAATAATCTCATAAACGAAGATCTTCGGTATAAAAGAATTAAATTCGATGTACTGAAGGCATCTGTACTAGTAAAAATACTGTGTGATCTTTAATTATTCGATAGATGCATGTAGATGTCGCAGGGGAACTTAAAATTCAGAAGAATTAAGAATTTTCCTAGGAAAAGTTAAAATTTTAATTTCGCCTAGCACAACTTAAAATTTCAACTTTAACCGGATATTTTCTAGTAAAAATTAAAATTTTAATTTTTCCTATAGGAAAATTTTAAATATTCCTAAATATGTAGTGTCAACTTGATTATTTTACGCCCGACAGAATCGGTAGAAGATCAGAATAAAATAAAAATGTACACTAAAATAGACATCGCGCATATCCTTCAAGTAAATATTCAAATGTCACTCTCTTCTTTTCGTAAAGGAATTTATAAATTACTTGAAAAACATACTGACGTCTTTAATTCCAAATTTCAAGAGAAGTTCTTTATAAAACAGTCATTATATGATGATATGATGTTGTTTCTATGAGATGTTTGAGGAGGTTCTCAGCTTAAATTCTGGGTCAATAAAAATCGGTGATCAGAATATTGCATATGGAATAAAATCTTATCATTCTGTTGTTACATACGAAAATTGCTACAAAAAATTCAAAGATGTCACGAAAGAACTGGTCATCTAGGGCGAGACAAGACTTGAGTGGAATTATGCATTGTGGACATTTTATGTAGCGTGCTACTAAGTGTCATTCATCGAAAATGAAATCATTCTTAAATGTCTAGTTTAATCTTTGCATTTCGAAATACGAAAATAATCAAGTTAAAACTTTACCTTCAGGAATATTTAAAATTCTCCTATAGGAAAAATTTTAATTTTAATTTCTCCTTCGACATTGACATCCATTTGTGAATTTAAACCGTTCGTTTGGTTTTCTATTTATAATGATCGTTTAAAATGCATTTGTTTCTATTGCATGTCTCTATTTTTTCGCAAATAATTAAATAATGACTCTTTTTTTATTAATGTTTATTGTATTGATTATTTTTTTTAAGTGCTGTACTTTTTTTCTGAAGATAAGAGATCATTGTTCCTAATCTGTATAAATATAAAACGTAAAGTGGCATATCCATTTTCCAAATTTTTACATTGAACGCTTATGCTTTATTGCGAATTTAAAAAAAATAAAACGAATAAAGAGCGAAAATTTAGCTAAATGAATATGGATATATAAGTATTTAAAAAGCCCACCAGAGTACTCAAAGAATCTATGCTGAGTGCTCGAAAAGCACTCGATTTTACGAGGAAAGTACTCGATAGTTGTACTCAGATACTGAGATTCTATTACCAATACTACTAATGAGTACTCAAAGTTCAGTAGCACTCATGAGTTCTCGCCGCATTTTCTAGCGTGAGTACTTTTTGAGTACTCTCTTGATGAGTACATTTACTAGGGTAAAGTGAGATAAACAGACTCAATTCTGTTTTGAAGCNGAAGCGTCTCTAAAGAGTACCAGTGAATATCTCAACGAAATGGGGACCATCATTGGCAGCGAATATAATACATATCTTACCTCTGTTTAGCGATCCATTTGTTACTTGTAATATCACATCCCAACGTGGTTCTGGATAAAAAGCCAGTTGAGGCAAACTTCCATCATCATATAAAGCTTGCAATGCCGCTTGATCATCGTTTTCCATTTTACAATTGTAGAACGCCAAATGAGTTAACGCATTATATTCTTTTGAAGCATGAAGGAGTGCTTCTGTGAATTCATGCGAGACGATTGATGAAGATATACAGAGACGTGAAATAAATTTCTCTTTTCGTAATGATTTCATTAAACAGATTTCTTTTTCATCCGTTGGTCGAATATTTCGAACGTGCAGATTGAGATGCTTGATCGATTTGTGATTTCTCAAGGTTTCCAGAAGATCATTAATAAAGGCTTCGTCTTCAAAGGCACTTGTATCCATCAAATCGATTTCAAGAAGCGTTTTGTTTTTCTTCAGCATTTCACAGAAATGAGATGAAGTTGAAGGAACACACAATGAGTGAGTGAGCTTTAAATAATACAGTGCATTCTTTTTCAAGTTTAATACACTATTGAGGATATCGCTGTTGTTGGAATACTCTAAACTTAGATGGGTAAGAACTGCATTTCCTTCAAAACTCCGTCGAAGGTCAGATTCATAGTTGAGATAGTCATTTGCAGAAAAATCCAAGTTTCGATATATTTTGTTTTGAAGCAAAAGAAGAGTCAACATCATCGTATTTTCGCGTCGATTAGCTTGGGAGAAACGAACTTTGAATGTTTGATTATTGAAATCTGCTACCATGTCTTGACAAGTGTACTTTACGATTCCAAAAAAATTGCGAACACGAATAGCAACCATATTTAGACAACGAATCGAAGAGCGATTAATGATGATGTCTAGCAGCTTTTCGAGATCATCTTCAGAGATCAAACAGTCTTCGAAGATCAACTCTACAATATTAAAACCCTTTCCGAGAGCCTTACACATCATTTCAACGTTTTTACTGGTTACATCCACTTGCCGTATGAATGCTTCTTTGGTCTTTTGATCAAATTTACCTCCCGTGGCTTCAAATTCATTGATGTATTTACTCATTTCAGTGTTGTAACTAATCTCGTCGTAATGTTCGAGACAGACCCAACGAACATGACCGTCATCAGTGACTATTCGGTATAAATTTCCCAAGGTACGTTTATCATCCACAAGCTCTAGATATGTTTGAATTTCTCGTAATTCGGCGCCTTGTAACGGTGTTCCTTTTGACTTCTGTCCATCAGTCACTGAAGCGCCTGCATGGTTTCGTTGGTTTTCTACTTTATTGAGTAAATGATCAACCATTTCTAATTGCTGTTTCATGTCTTCAAAGTATTTGGTATCTTTGAATTTTGATGGCACCACACTATCAATAACCTTTGCCGCGCTTCCTAGTTGTGGAANAAGACCTCCGGCTGAAAGTAGGACTTGAACAATTTGCAGAGTTGTTCTTAAATACGGTGCATATTTCACGATGAAATCTCTCGCCTTTTTGATTGAATAACCCTCGTGTGGAGCAACATGCATTTGTTTCGGATCGTGTGAACATTCACATAGAAAATGGAGTTTATAATGAGTTTGAAACCAATTCTGTACGAAATCGATCGCTTTAATATCGCTATGTTTCGCAGGTAAGATGAAAAAATAGCGAGGTGTAGTGAACTCATGTAATTCATACATTTGTGTCATTACATAACGAATCTGGCGCAGCATCTCTTGTACATTGTTGTCTACACGCTTGACTATACCTTTAATCTCCTTTAGGTCGCTACGAATTTCATTATAGGAAGGTTCCACAGACTCTTCTGCTTCAACAATTTGGTCAAAGCAAGCTATGATACGCAACGGTTCCAGGTCGTTACCACGTTCGTCGTGAAGGAATGCTTGATATTCGTTATCTATAGACAAGATCTGTGCCTTCGGAAATTTTCTTTGAACATCTTTCAGACGCAGGCATTCGATGCCATTAATAATAACAGTTTGTATCTTAACGGTCTGATCTTGAAACTTAACTTTTTGACTTCTTTTATTATCATTATTATTTTGTGCCATGACACTTATGTCAGAGACACTAGTGCTCGTACAAAGTTTTCTCAGGTAAAATCTAAAATAGTGAAACACAGCAATGTTGTCATATTAATATAGATTTAAAAAGACAGAGGATATATGTGTTAGCAAGACTCTTTCAACTGACTTAGCTATTTATCTCATGAGTAGGTGGGTTGCAGGGTATGTGGAAGCGGATATAATACCGAAACTACCATTGTAGGTTAATAGGAATATATCCATGACCCTCGATCATGGTTCAGGTATTTTGTGGTGTGGATGCATACTCCAAAAGAATGTAAATGTTTGGCACATTTGAGTATAAGTTTCTATAAGTGTATTTATCGGTGCCGGCATGGATTTTGCTACACACATCGCTAAGTGCTCTTTAAAATTCTTAAATGTCCCTTAAAGTCGTTGGTTGAGAGTTTCAAACTGTTCATGATTTAGGTACGGATGTAGTCCTTCTCTTTACGAAAAATCACACCCACATAAGTTCCTGGTTTCTAACAGTGTTTCTGCCTTGAACGAAATAGATGAATCAATCGGATCAGTATTTTTACTAATTCTCCTCAGAGACCATTCGGTGAATCAAATTCTATCTTTAATATTCTTGTGATTTCCAGTGCTACTTAAAGAAAGGAACTGACGTCGTCATTAAATTGCATCACTCGTGTTTGTACTAGCAGAATTTTTCGTGCTCATTCTTAGCGACTTGCATGGTGTAGAAAATTTTTGCCTCATACCATGGCAGACATCTTTATTGCTCTTAATCTTGTCGATGATCAATACACGCTAAATTAAACGATGAAGTTCACCACTGTAAAACGTTTTTTATTACACATCTTGATATAGTTGAATGTTTTTATGCAGGCACTCTTATGCATATCGTAATTGTACAATTGCAGCAATGTCGTTTTCTCACTATTTCTTATTCCAATCTCAGTTAAATTACATTGGCTTTGGTTTCTCATCTGTTTAATAATTTAAATTCCCAAATAAAGTAGATAGACGATGATTTAGACTATTCACATTTTCTTAGCATTAATATAAAATATTCGAAGTAGTAAAGTTTGCTCTTCGAATTCTTACCATAACTTACGTACCTCACCTTCATCTTTCGAAATCAATGATCATGCGATGTTAGAAACAATTTTTTACAATTTATTTTGTTCACGTGTTTTCTTTTCCAAAACATCTTTTTCGCATTTTAAGACATGCCAACATACTCTATTCAAATTATGCCTGTTTTTTCTTCTTTTTTTTGTTATTTTAAAATTGTTTTTTCAAGCATGCATCCAACTGAGAGGGACTGTGTACATGCTTGCAGTTACGCATTGATTGTGAGAGTAAACAACTAGGTAAGGCAGCCAACAAAAAAAAAAATCATACTTGTAGACGAATATAATTCAAAATGGAGTAAGAAGATCGATATAAGCCTCTACGAGATATGCTCACGAAACAGAAACTTGAATTTCAACAATGATGAAGGAAATGAAGTCAATGTAGAAAAATAGTGTGAGAATGGTTAGCTCGATAACCCACAACCACATCCTACATGTATTGTTTGGTACATTGATTGATCTCTATATGACTAATAGTTATGACATCGATGATCAATCGTAGTACAATTCTGTGTTGATTTGACTGCCAGGTGTAGATTTGATTTAACAACAAAAATAATCTCATCCTCAGATTTTTGTTTCTATATCGCCGCAAATTTTTAAAATTGATTGAATTTATAGCTAGCACTCGTCTGAAACAATCGCAAATAGTTTTCTTAAAGAAGCATCTATTTATTCTCGATTACGGCCGAGCATCCAAACAATTCAAAGAAAGGCACTAGGCGAAAGTTTGGTTCTCAATCAAGAGTGAGTCGTCGATCACAATAAAAATAAAGCAACTCGTTTCGCTTAGCCATTGTTAAACTGAACGATAATCAAAATTCTAACCATTACAAGGAAACAAAGTATCCTTTCTCATGAAGCTGACCGCTCATTCAGTACACACACATATGTATATCTATTGCATAGGTCATCCCTAAGAATCATTTATCACATGAATTCTTCAACTGTTCATCTGGTTGATTTGCTGGATGAAATTCTTGTCGAAATTTTCAATAAACTTTCAAGAGTCGATCTACTCAATTCAATGTTAGGTCTTCATCAACGACTCGATCGGCTGCTGCGTGACGTCACCTTCACTCATTCTCTTGATTTAACAACACAACAATCAAATGATGAACGATGTTCCCTGCCGATTGTCATGCTAGATCGACTATGTTCACATATATTACCTGCAATTCATGAAAATATTAACTCTCTTCTTGTCGAGTCATCATCAATGCAACTTATTCTTCTTGTTGCTGCCTATCCTAATCTTCACCAATTGACATTTAGCTCAATTGAATCTGAAGATTTAATAAACCATTTATCAAGTATAAAATTTCTTAAGATTTTGTTCAATCTTTGTCCATGATTTGTGTTTAGTTGATTCACCTATCGTTCATATCTTCAAACAGATTTACACATCTTGAAATCTCTACTATTGAATATTATAACAATCGATCGCAACTGAACTTAAATGTGAATACTTGTCAACATCTTTTTTCTGTCTGCCAGCAATTAACTCATTTGAGTATTCAAGGAAACTCTTATATTCAGTTCATGGGGAAACAATTTTACTTTACCATTGAATATGTGTTCGTCATCGACGATAGCTGAATTAAATGTTAATTTACGTACAACAGATGATTGGTTTCGTCTACTTGATGGTCGTTTTAGTCAACTGAAAAGTCTAAGCGTTGTTACTGATTTGATTGATACTCCATCGTTGAGTATTGATAATCCGGTAGAGATGCTTCTTCTAAAACTTAGTTATTTGCGAATGCGTTTCTTGATTTTTGTTTCTAGAATATCGTATCCAATTTGACATCGTTCGTATTGGTTTCAGCTATGCCAACAGAAGAGTATGATCATTTTATATTGTCATTGCTTCGAAAAATGTCAAATTTACTTAGGGCATACCAAAAGTAGTGGTGTTGGTATTATATGGACCCTATGGAAAGCTCAAATCAAACTTTTCCCTATATGTACTTGTAGAGGAAACAGTGCTCTGTATTTCTTCAATGAGTCATCATTTACCAGTGGCTATTATTATATGAGAAAATTCAATAGAAACTGTACACCCATTTTTATATGAATAAAGAGCAGATTCGTGCCTATATTAAAGTGCGTACTGCACTTAACATGCAGCCGAAATCCATCTTTGACGATTTATGTACAGCTTTGAGGGACCAAGCTCCATCTTACAATACAGTTGTAAGATGGTCAAAATTATGTCGTGATGGTCGGGAAGAAGTTGAAGATGAACCACGACCTGATAGACCTGTAACCGAGACAACATCCGACAATATTGAAAACGCTCGTCACCTTATTGATAATGACCCTTATCTTACTATTGATGAAACACAAGTCGAAGCTGGGCTCAGTCACGGTGCCACCCAGCGAATTGTTTTTGACCATCTCAAGCTGAAAAAAATTACCGCTCGCTGAATACCCAACCAGTTGACCGATTCTCAACGAGCTGAACGTGTTCGAATATGTCAAGAAAATTTAGCAAAATTTAAACAAGGAACCTGGCGGCTATGTGACGTAGTGACAGGTGACGAGTCATGGTTTTTATCACAAACAACTTGGACGAAAGTCGTCCAATGCTGTCTGGACAGCAAGTGGAGAAACTCCGCCCACTGTAGTTCGACGCAGTCATTTCGCTTCAAAAACGTTATTTTGTATCTTCTTGAAGACCACCGACCCTGTTTTAATTCATCATGTGGAAAGAGGGCAAACTATTGATCATGACTACTACATCAATAATTGTTTACAACCCCTTGTCAACGAAATCAAAAAGCAAAGACCGTCATCGGGTACACATGCAATTAAAATTCATCACGATAATGCGAGACCCCATGCTCATAAAGATGTTTCTACTTATCTCGAATCACAAGGCATCATGAAAATGTTACAACCACCGAATTCTCCGAACCTCGCACCNTTATTCGACTTGATCAAAGAAAATCTAACAAATCAAAGAAGCTCAGTATCATTGCATCGTGCCGTAACCAAAGTCATGTTTTCGATTAACGACGATGTGAGTATAAAAAAACTTTTGATAAATAGATTGAACGGATGAAATTATGTGTGTGTAACCATGGGGATTACTTCGAACATTTGATGAAATAAAAACTTGATTAGCTCTATCTTGAACAGTTTTATCCTCAAAAAACTTTACTTTGGTATGCCCTAAGTATATTTACACACAGTGATAATGAACGAAAAGCGAATACTCAATTACTTTGTACAATTAAGTTTTCAACTATGCGTGCTTTTTTAATGATGTATAAATATATCGTTCAAAAGCAGTAGCACATACTCGACGTTGGTTGTCACACTATGATGTATATTTCTATCGACTCGTTCGTTTTTTTTTCGTTTGATCGATCTAGTCCTAATGAGTTGTTACTGATAAGAAAAGCTTATAATCAAAAAAGAAAACGATCAACAAACATCATTTCAATGATAGATTATTAGTTATATATAGTCATAGGAATCGATAGCCATGAAATACAAAAATTCAAAGACAACGATGAATACAACCCAATACAATATGTTTTTTCTCATTAATATTTTCATCATTGTGACATATGTCACAATCCTTTCGGTAGTATCACACGTCCACACCCACACCCTCAAGATTTTGTTGAAAATGACAATGTTTTAATTAGTACATCACCTGTTGTACTTGCTGCAGATTTTCTTCAAACAGCCGGCAAAACAACACTTCTTCATCAAGTACGAAATATAATTTAATATATCGAGACCAAAAAAATGTGGCCTCACATATGGCTAGTGATCAATAAAATATATGAAAAGTTTTATAAAAAAAACATCTGAAAAGTTCAAAAGAAAGTACACTTGCTAAGACCTATCTCTGTGCAAGATATTCATTGCTTATTTCGATCTATATTCATCTCTTTCACAATTAAATAATAATTTATTTGTTTTTGCTAGAGTGAACAATTGGATGATGAATTACGAAATAATTTAAAAGTTTATCGAACAGCATGACAACCAACAGTTACCAATATTTAAAACAATCTTGTTGATCTATGTCAATATTTACCTATTGATTATATTGAATCATCATTATTAACAAAACTAAAAGATCGTTTAAGTGAACTTTGTGATAATTTTACAACAGAAATGTTTTTCTCTCATACATACTTTAATCTATTAAAATAGTTGTCAAAAATCTTGAAATCATATTGATACATATTTCTTAATTGTTGAAACATCTTCATCATGGTCAGAATTAACAGGTCGAGCATTATCGATTGAAAATCAATTTAATGAATATATTCAAACTAGAAATCAAGAAATCACTAAAGTAAAATATATAAATAACCTTATATTGGAAAAATCTATTTCTTATAGGTATATGAATTACAAATAGTTATTTATCAATCATCTACTGGTGTTACTATTTATAAAATTTACTTGATACAAAACTTCAAGATATGGATGTGGGTGTGAATTTTTCTTACTACATCCATATCTACAACCCACCCACACCCTCGATTGCTTAAAGTCAAGATCACGAAGACGCATAACTGCTCGCATAAGTTTATCTTTATTCATATTTTTACCAAGTGTAACTATTTCTCGCGCAGTCAAAGGTAATTTTAAATCAGTTCCACGAGTATGTACCTCGTCTAAATAAACAAATAGTTTCTTATTATCAATATGGCATGCAGATAATGGTATGCATTGTTCATGGCTTAAAATGACCCTGATTTTACTAGTACGATCACAAAAGTAAACAATACCATCAAATTTTTTATCGATATTTTTAATAAGATATTTTGACACGTCGAAATTAGTCATTTCTGTAATAATACCACCTCAAACAATCAAAATATAACAGTCTTTATCGCTTTGCGCATAGCAACAAACTTCATCCAAAAATTTTACTGTGTTCGTAACGTCTACTTTCGCTTCATAGTTTTGATTTATTTTTCGTGGCAAAATATGTAGCATCTTGCCATTCGTTCCTAATTGAGAACATAATCGTTTTGACACAATAGATTCTGGCATTGTATCATTACGATCATCAGTGCCTGAAAATCCATTGTTTTTTCTTCACCAGCTAATGTATGAGCGTTTCCTGTAAATTGTTTTTTTCAAAATATTTCGTATCATTCGGAAACGTGAAATTACTTAAATAATATTCAATAAAACTGAAGTTTCGAGACAAATAAATGTGTGCCTTTTCAATGGTATTTTCATTTTCAAGATCGAGAGTTGTGAAAGAATTTAACCACGATGGAAATTCTTCATTTTCTTTAACCCATGTTCGTAATAACATGTTCTTATCTCGCTTCGGATCCATTTTTAATTTAATTAATCCGTCTTTAATCTGTTTCAAATTTAATCCCCGATATAAACAACTCAGAATAGTAAAACCAATCATAATATCGAGATGACTAAATTCTGAGTTTTCTGTTGGCAAATCTTTTTCTCGAAAAAGAATCGCAATTTCTTTGTCGTTTTTTTCCGATAGTCTATATTCAACTCGATAATGATAACTGATAACATGATAGAGTAATTCATGAGATAACCAACCTTTCGCTAATAGAAAACTATTTAGCATATCGATGCTTCTACATTTCAATAGTTTTATTATTTTATCTTCTTTGAATAGACACTTTCCTTCAATGAGCTCTTCGTAACTTCCATACCATTCACCTTCATCATTCTTTATAAAAGTCTGTTTCTCACAAAAATTTTGGAGTAAGATTTTACAAATTTCTTGACAAAGCTTTGGTTTTATGTGGAGTTGAAAATATTCATGTTTAACAAAACATACAAGTGGAATTCCACCACTTATTCCACTAACTGGTTGAAAATCTTTTTGAAAAACAACAGGACAATCTTCGAGTTTTGAAGCCTTTCTAAAAATTGACCAATTTGTTTTTCACAAAAAATAATTCTAAATAGTAAAAATGGAATTTCCCAACGAATCAAATCGCCATCTAACGGTTTTGCTGCTTCTAATGTATAGTTTAATTCTTTTCCATGACTTAAAATTTCATCCGATTCATCAAGTATATCAAAGAACTTAACCCTTTCCAGCCGGCTTCCAGAAGCGACATAGTTAAAACTCTTCTTCTGCATATATTTTCTTATCCTGCCATAGAGATAGCAAAAAACTATTTCTTAAAATTGAACGGTACTTCTATGTTGCATGACTGTATGTTGCCATTTGGTAACAGCCGGCCGTAAAGGGTCAAAACTTTGGAAAATTCATTTGCCGTTGTCGATCATCAAAATTCACTATTTCGCGTCCTTTTCATTTAATTATTCAAGAAAAAGCATAAAAAATATATACGATATACTTGCATAGTTTCTCCGCGATTCAAATCGACTTTCGTATGAAAAATTTGAGATACTTTGAACCTAAGGAGAGAGTAGTTGTATGACTTTTTGTGTTGGTGGGAATGAGGATAGGTATTCTTGTAGATCTTTTATTTCTCTACATCCATGCCGATACGCAAATCAAATATCCATTTCCATACCAGTTATTGAGAACTACAATACTATCATGCTGACTTTTTTTCATAGAAAATTCCATTTAAAGCTAGGAAAAGCTATGTAAATGCACCAGATATGTTTTGTATGCTTTGCTCTTGTACAAATAAATGAAAAAGCGCAAAATAGCGAATAACGATGGTCGAGAACGAGAAATGATTTTTTTAAAATTTTGACCCCTCATGGCCGGCTGTTGCCATTTGGCAACATCCATATCTCTTATTGCCTGTATTCATTGAATCGTCTCTTTGAGTGGCACAATATACAATAGATCAAAGAGAAGAAATTTACCGCTAGTGATCTGTGGGATTGAATGATTAAGGGTGCCATAGGAACATCTATTATGATTCAGTTGTTCTTTAGGAGTATTCAGGAGGACTTCGGTAATTTTCTCAGCTGAACATTTTTGTTTTGTTTCATGGGCTTTGAGTGCGTTCTAAAATGTGTTGTAGTAATTATTGAACTATTGATTCACTATCTATCCAAAGTATAGCTAGATCTTTCTTAAAATATTGGCGCAATGTTGCCAAATAGCAACATCCGGCCGTAAAGGGTTAAACTCATCGATTGAATAAAGTAATTCAAGCTTTTGTGCGCGTTCAGTCTTGAGTTGTGTCGACTGATCTCTTAGAATGTCATCAGCAGCATTAATACCATAAATGGAATTTTTATCAGCAATTCGACTAATAATTTCTTCCCAAAATTTACACATTCCTTCAGAGAGATATTTGACTATTTTATCAGTATTGTCAATATATTTCAACGATTTCAAGGCTTCTTTTTAAAAAATTTTGTTTCTCTGTTAAAATATATGCGTTTCTATGACTCTTCTCTACAGTTTTCCTCCTATATCTATAACAGTACCATCTATCATGTTCCTCCCCGTCGAACCAGTCATCAGCGTCTTATGAGTGTAAATATTCTAAAAACATTTCTTGTTTTTTTAATTGAAAATACAACTCCCCGTGAAAATGGTATAACAAATATTTTCTTTTTTAATAATACACGAAATTTATTTCTTAATAATTCTTGCATAACACCCATCAATGATTCTAAACAATTTATTAACCATTAGCTAACATATCACTCAATATAATTAGAGTAACCGATGTTTTACCTTCCCCCATATTTAACTGAAAAATACTATTGACTTCGTCCTTCATCTATAAGAGAATATTGATTTCCACGTATTAAAAGATTATTTTCTGTTTCAAACAATAACCACGATGGATATAATTTATTATCGTAACTTCTTTCCATGTGGCTGTTCATTAAAATATTTTCTAAAATTCGTTCTCATTCGTCTTTGTGATTCATCCGATCTAACGATTTATACTTCGAATTTATGTTTTTGATCCAAAATAAAAACATTAAATTCTTTTATTTTTATCAACATCTTCATTAGAATATCTGCAATATTATTTACATTGTATCCAGTTTTCAAATATCCAGCAACACTTGAATTACTCCTAAGCTGCTCTAGAATATTACTATCGTTGATATCATTCAGTTCTAATTGAAAAAATTGTTCTTGATGAAAACAAAAATGATATTGTTTCTTACATTCATCTGTAGTATAACTATATTTTTCCATGATTTTTAATTCATGCATTTGTTCATCTATTTTTTCATAGACTAAAATAGAAATTCTATCCTTTTTACATACGAATTTTAAAAAATTGGATCTACAATATTTTCTTCATAGGAGTAGTTTAAATATGACTCGAACAAATGATCATGTTGAAGAATAAAATCTTCCTTCTCTTCAAGAATATCTTCCACATTTCTAACACAAGTTTTAACATCTTTTTTAAGATTTGCATGATTTTTGTATTTTTCTAATAGCTGTTGAAGTGGTTCCAATGGAAGTGACTTTGTTAAAATATTTCGCTGAATAAGTGCGTTATTAATTTCCGCGCATCTATTCTCGTGTTCAATGTTCATCTTTTGTATGTCACCGCGCTCACTTTCAGAAAGGTATTTTCGTGAAATATCATCTTTCACCCACCCGCCTACAATTGCTGATAATTCATTTTTAATCTCACTCAAATTACTTAATATGTAATCATACTCTTTTTTATAATCGTATTTTAATTCTTTCATCAAGTAGTAAGAGTACTTTTCGTTTATTTTCATTATAGAAGATTGATGTCCATAACTTTCTTCCAAATCAGAAATGAATGTTTTCCCATATCGTTTCGAAAATACTTCTTTGGCAAGCGAATTCTTTGGTAAAATGTCACAAGCAAGTGAAAAATCGATGTTTTTCGGATAATGAAATTTAATGTCGAATAGTTTCTTTAAATTTTCGTAATGTTCTCTTGTATCAATACTATTCACTTGCCATTTTAAATTTGACATAGTATTTTAATGAATTTCTGAATAGGAATACTTTTTACTGAGTTGACTTTCAATATCTTTAACAGATAAAGTCATTTTAAAACTCATACAATGCTTCACCTCGATGCTTAATAATATTTTCATGCATCTTATTCGGTAAGTCACTAGTAATACCAATGGGGTTCTTTTGGTTTCTTTATTAACAATAGCATTATAATTATAACTGAGTGGAAAATCATCTTGAATGATTTTCATCGTATCACTGTCGAATCGATATTGTTGATTAAAATCTATTTCATTTTTTCTGTTAAGAAAAGCGCCGCAAATGCATTAAATTCTTTTGGAAAAATAGAAACTACATAAAGCATCCTTATAAAAACTTGAGGGTGTTGGTGCGGTTTTTTTTTGCAGCATTCTCTACGATCACACCCACACCCCAACAATAGAATCTTTCTTTAATATACCATTCATAGGTGTCAATGTGTGCAAATCATAAAAATTCTGACTGTTATAAATTGATGAAATATATAGTTTACAAATATTGTAAAGAAACCAATAGTTGTTACTAGGAATGTCTCAATATAATTTTACAATGATACTAGAACTGCGGGAAATATGATCCGCTTGTAATAACGATAGGAAGAAGCATACACGTGGAGTTAACGCTTCATTCGATTCGATAATTATTGAAAAATCACGAAAAAAATGAATATAATATGATATTTGAATTACCAAAACAAATCCTTCTAATCGAATTAATTGATAATAAAATTTAATATTTTAGATATCTATATACTGATTAAATGATAGTACAGTTGTTTTTTTCAGCAATACATCAAGAAGAAATGTTTGCTATTTGAATGAATTCACCAGAGATCCACCATATTCGATAGTGATAAATATTAGGCTCGCACACGATAACAACTATTTATAGTACTTGTGTTTTGCATTAGCATTCTAAGTCTTTGTCGGTTGCATCAAACTATTGACATTGAAACATACACTATGTTTACCTAACATTTTCAAGCAGATACTCAAATACTATAAAACACTTTGCCATCATTAATACATGATTGGATCTATGATGTTGTTTTTGCCAATTCGTAAAAAACAGATTCCTTTTTTAATATTTTTTTTTCAGAAGCAAATGGTGTATTTCTGTTTCTAAATATCATTTAGAACGTCATTATAATGTTACTATTTTCTTAGAGTATGCTGCCAGTATTTATCTTCATATTATCAACAACTGTTTCGTATTTGATATATGATAGATACTAATACGCCACTGTCAATTAAGTAAGTTACTAAGCAAAACAGGCATCAACGTAGAACAACTACGATTCTTTTTAAATATCACCAAAGCATATTATAATGACGCTGAAGTCTCAACTAATGAGAAGAAAAAGACAGTTTGATTAGCTCAACTAAGTATTGTCTCCTTTCAATCATACAGCTGTTGAACATATATAGTTGACCTTCGTGTGCGATACATATGTTCTTGCTTTCATTATGCGTTATCCTTCGACTAGCATGAAGAGTATATATATAATTATTTATTTGATTTTATTAACAAATAAACATCATTTTTCATCATAAAAACGCATTTTCTTATTTGTTATTATCATTCAAGCATATTTATCTGATTCAAAGAATAAATATCAATAGTCTGTAGTCTAATCTGCTAATCTTGACAAGTATCCATTCCTTTCTTTTTTCTTTTCCATTGGATTTATGCTCGTCTCTTTTCATTCTTTTTCTTTAGTGTTCAATTCGTCATTGTGATTTAAAGAACGCACAGCTGGTGGTTATGTCCTGTCGAGTTCGCTTGGCATATGTCTATGTTCAATAATTACTATTCGACGAGGTCAAACAATGGACACTGGCTCGCTGAGCGATACATGTATATTTTTTCTATCGTGCTCTCTCTCTCTCTCTTCTAACAAGCACTGGCACGAAGTAACCTTGAATCGATTCATTCATAAGTGGATAATTTTTTTTCCCTATCACACGATGAACAAAAGGCATCAATGTTCGCATTGATTTAAAAACCAATGAAAGAATTAAACAACGGTAACTATCGCCATTAATAGATGTACTCATCGTATTCACTGTCTGCTAACATTTTATTAATCAATTACATCGTAATCTAGATGAATTAAAAAAGACAAGATAAAATACAGCAATTACCGACATGAAACTATTTTTTTCCACGAGAAAAACATACACACTCTAAGATGATAATATACCATTGAAGCATACTTTTTATATCTCTGTCCTTGTTCTATCAAAGGAATAACAAATGATAGAAAAAAAGAAAGAAAAGTAGAAATAGTTATGTTTGCCAGTCAAATGGCATAGACATTTGTCGTTCTCCTATAAACGGTATATAAGAAAATGATTGATTGATAGATAGATGGATACATAGATGATAGAACACACGATTAGAAGAAGCAACATTCTTTATTGATCGAACATATAGACAAATACGTATAGTATTTTGTCATACTCATCAACTATCTTTAAAAGGTAATGAAAATAATGTTACTATCGTAATAATCGAGTACACGAGAATAGGTGAGTGAAAGTAATATCTTATTCTCTTTCTATTGTACGATAGGCGAACTCATTTTGTTATGATATGTATGATGAAATAAATCTAGAATAGAGTTTACATACGCTAAATACATCAATTACATAATGAAGAAGAAAAAAATTTACACAACCCTCTTGTTTTCTATTTACAATATATTCATTTGACGATGTTATGTCAATCAAGTGGACATGAAAATAAAAGTATTAGTAGATAAAGAAAGTGATTATTTCGTTCGGCGTTCATCTGGTCATTTTTTTTTCTTTCTTTCTTATAGATGTTAGAATTTCTTCTTCGTTTCTTTTCCTCATACCGTTTTTTGATAGATCGCCTTTAGCCGTCTCTTGTAGTATGTTTCCTTAGTTGACACTCTGCTCTTTTTCTTTTCCGGTTTTTACTTCATGATTGCACAATCCCAATCCTAAGATGACGAGAGGTAGACGATAAAGAATAGCAGCGGAGAGGGAGAGAGAAAAAAAACCTATGGTTGCTCGTCTCCTTAACTTTCAAGAGTAGAAAATGATTAGAGTTGATTAGTCTCTAAAGATTTCAATTGTTCTGATTGATTTCTATACACTTAGTTCGATACGTCATAGTAAATGTGATTAAAATGATTTTTTTCATCGGATTAATTCTTTTATTTCTTTTGCACAGTCAATGAAATCAGGTATATACAAAAGCATATAAGATCTTGGGCTCAATTTTTTTTTCTTTTACATGTATATATATTTTATTGATCCTATTGCATTTATTTTAGTCATGATAATTGTTTAGCAATTAACGATCATGAGTATATTAGTAAGATTGAAAAACAAACTTCAAGATTCATCGTTATCTGAAGTAACATAGAATCTATTTATTATTATTATGAAACGTTATTCTTGTAACTTTTCTAGACGAAGATTCGAGAATTTGATGAGTGTATGTTACATCTCAAAACTGAAAATGGTGAATTACACAAGCGTATTGATCAGCTAGAGGCATTTGTAAATAAAAATAAATCCAGCTGCGTTTCCTATTATTGCATACATGTTTTTATTCTTTTTCTTCTATGTATCAATTAATAATAGTATAAGACAAGTATGAGAACTCAGCAAACACATTTTTTCGAGGAACATATTCGACAACTTGAACAAGAAAATGAACGATTATTTGTTGAAAATCAATGTCAACGACAAGAATATGAACGTTTTCTTGATCAACTAACAACCATGGTGATACGAACGGCCGTTATGCAAGAAGTAAGAGAACAACTGAGATTTATTTATATTTTTTGTTGTAGTTTTTTCCAATTATTTTTGATTCAAGGAAAAATACAAAGACAAACCATAGCTAATTAATGTCAAAAAAAGAAAAAGAAAGTTTTGATTTTCATAACGCGCTTCATAATGATTTCTTCTATCAATAGAAACTATTTCAACAGACTGTAGCAACATATGTTTTGGAACATTTATTTCTCAGTCCTTTGTATTGATGATAGTTAATGATGTGAGATCAACAATCAATGATAGTAGTTTTTATTTATGACGTAAAAGCGGATACAATTGAAGAACTCATCAGCATTGATTCTTTTCTTTCTTTTTTCATTTTTCCTATCAAAATAATAAATGAATCGAGAAATTATCTGTCTGCTTTTATTCGCATTTTTCTTGTATTTAATACAAGGACGTTTGATTGATACAATAAGACAGAAAAAAGACAATTAGAACAATCGTTCACATAGTGCCGACGAGATAACTTCACTTTTTGCTTGTAGAATATTCTTTGTCAAAGGGCTCACATAGGATTGAGATTACTGTCTATCACCAGACAGGTCATAGTATCATTGTTTGAATAAATAATCATGTCGTGTCCATCTCATAGGATGATCAAATTCAATGTTATTGTTTCCCAAGAGATTCTTCTTTTTCTTTGATCTATTCACCTTGATCTTCATTAATGAACTGTAAATAATATAGACAACTCAAAAACATGCATTCCTTTCTATTCTAGATGACTGATTAGAGAGAGAGAGAGAGAGAGACAGATTCGGACATAGATCTCCACAAAGTAATTCATTGAGACCTTGAACAGATTAAACATCGAATAGCCGACCAGTAGGAGCATTGCTCATGTTTATTCACCTATTCAAAAAAAAAAGAAATTCTTTATTTCCGATTGATTTTAGAACATTCGTGAAGAATGCGCATCCATATATCATATAATTGAACGATTATCAGTTTTAACAATAACTGCCGTTCAAACTAAAGATCCCTTCGAATTGATAATGAAACAACGAAAGAAAAGTTTATCTTGGGAAAATTTAAATAAATCGTGTGAATGTTGTTTAAATCATCGAAAAATACCAAAATTAACTAAAAATTTAATTCATTCACCACCACCACCACCACCGTCATCATCATCATCATCATCCAATTCATCATCAATAGTTAATTTTTTATTATCAACATCGGATAGTTGGACACATGATAGAGTAAGTCTATTCAATGTCAACATTTGCAAATGTATTTTTTGTCTCTCGTTTTATAGTCGTTTGAGAATAAAAGTACAAAAACTCAAATTTTAGTTTCAAATCAGTTGAAAGGTTAATTTTGTTTTTGTATAACGAACAATGAATACCTAACTTCTGCTTTCGTTATAGAAGAAGAACAGCAACAAGTTCTTCAACGTTCCGAAACATTTATAATTTCAAAATTACCCCAAGAAGAATTATCTTCATCTTTGTTGATGACAGTGAACGATCCTAATAGTCAACATTCTCTTATCTCTCGAACAATAGCTCCAACAAAATCACCGCCTGATCGTCCTTCAAAACTATCTTTACGGGGCTTAAATTCGAAAACACAAGCATCAAACAATAATCGTACTTCATTGTTAATACAGAAAGTGTCAAAGCTGCCGATTCGAACAACAAATTCAGTAGTAAATCAACAATCGAATTCATTGAAAAAATCACATATTCCTATATCTACGATAACAAAAACAAAGACTAATGTAAATTCACTAGCGAACCGTTCGGTTCCTCAAACGAATAATAAAAATATGATATTAAAAAAAACAATACGACCACCTGCAACAATTCAACCGCCACCATATAAAATTCGATCTCGTGTGACTGCAGTCTCTGATAAAAGTACTACTAAAACAACAGGTTCAACCAATAAATTTACCAAAGCAAACATTGAACTAGCCAAATCTAATGCTCCTATTCAACACATGAACTCAACATCCAGTGATTCGAGTATTGAAGAACAAGAAAATATTAATAAACTCTTATCTATTCTACAAGACGAAGGATATTCTACATGGTCGTCGATTGATGTAAAAGATGATGGAATAACACGTACGATAAAGAAAATTGAAAATAATGATAAACAAGAAAACATTGGACTTGTTAATAATTGGCTTGATACATCGAAAAGATCATACTTGAATAAACCGGTACCCGAAGGTATAGTTTAGATTGAAAGTTTTTCTAAGATAATTACAATATGAATTTTCCAAGATCAACTAAAATCGCTAAAAGAATGCTGTTATTACTATCCCTGCAGGACTAAATACAAAACACCATATAGCTGCTTTTTTTCATCACTGGGAGATTATTTATTCTATCTGTTTTTACACACATTTTTTTCATCATCCTTTTGGTTAATCGCCCAGAAATGGAATAGGGAAGTGGTTCATGTATTAGAGCGAGACATTATTTATGTAAGGTCTATGATGGTATATCAACAATGTCTGTGACGTTTCTAATGAGGCGCTACCGCACATATCGATCATATCTGTGATGGCAGGGAGGAGGATTTTTATACCTTGACGCCAGAAATTCATTTAGATTGTATATATGTATAATATATAATGCTTTACCAATGAATTCTTCTACGTAGTGCTTATGGTTATGTCTCGTGTACTTCGAACTAGAAAACAAAAACCGACTGTAGTTTACTTGTACCAATGACTATATCGTCTGATTGCCAATCTGATGTGGTTTATCTATAGTTAGTTGACTTTTTTTTGCTGAAAGTAGTGCGAACAAATAGCTGCATGATTGAATACATATTAGTCGTTCTCTTATAATTGACATGAAAGGATAGTATTATCGCTTTATTTGATAAAATAACTAAAAATATACGAATAATTACATTGGAACTTAAGCTGGAAAAAACTAATTCGTTAAGAATTATGGAATGAATTATTTCCGTTTGTCTTGTTGCCTTTATAGCATCGAAGTGTGTAACTAATTTTCAGCTAAATAACGTATGCTTGAAAATTAATTGGACCAATGTGATGGGTTCTATTTTTTGTGCCGACGAGTGGGCGTTAAAAGAAACAAATTTTTGTTATGCGGCGGTACATTATTTTTTAGTATTCTGAACCGTAAACAATTCATTTTTTATCGTATGTTTATTAGTGCAATGAGGCAGCAGAAAAGGGAAACATCGTCAATATGAGTCCGTATTTTTAAGTGAGAAAAATTCTTTACCTGTAAATCTCCTAAGTTAACAAATGTTAGACAGCGAATTGTATTATCAATTCACGAAGAAGTTTGCTCCTATATTGAATTCGATAAAATGCTGGAGGAACAGATAGTTTTGTATTAGGTAGAAAAATTCTTGTTATTATTGAGAAAGCAAAAGAAAATTTCTATGACTTCATATTCTCGTTTATTTTTCAGTTGAAAACAACAAACATGATGAAAAAACTTCATCATATCTATATTCATCTATGCATAAGTGTTATACTGATGATACATCTATTACTCTTACATCGACAACAATGTCATCTTCAAGTAAAGATATTTCGCTTGATAGTCTTGATAGTCCTCAATCAAAAGAACAAGTAACTCCACCACCAGCAGCAGCAGCAACATTTTGTCGTTCTGAAACATATGATAAAGTAGTTATTAAATCAACATTACCAGTTATTATCGATGATCTAGATGATTCAACAAGTTCAGCATCATCGACATGTAATATGTCCGATTACATTGAAGATAATTTTATTGATGAAAACGATAGTACAAGTAGTGATGATGATTCAGCATCCTATGAAACAACAATAATAAATAAAAAACTCTCGTTAAAACCTCAAAAACGTCTTTTATTTCCTGGTCTATTAAATCGTTTAGTATTCTTTCGTCGAGTTTTATCGGATTCTGATTTACAACAGAAAAAATTTTATATCAATGAAAATGAAAATCAATATCATGTTTACCATTCAAATATAATAAATGAACATTCCGTTGAAATAAATCTGATGAATACATATGGTTCTGACAGTGAATTACATGCTTGGTCAAATAATTGTGCTGAACAAAGAACATTTCTTAATGAACGACAACAAGCATTTACAAATCGTAACGAAGAAAATGATATTCATCATGAAAATTATAATCAACAATTAGCAATCGAACGTCAAATTCTACTTCAACAGATCTATGAATATCCTTGGTTATTACAAGAAAATGATCTTGATCGAACGACGACTTTACTCTCATCAACACATAATGTACAAACATTAGGATCATCATCATCTGATCTAATTGTTCCAACACATAATCCAGATTTTTATCAACTATGTGCATTAACAAATAGTAGTTCATTTGTTATATCATATGATCCTAATGGAAAACAAACGACTTCTTCTTCTTCTACGACGCCATCTGTTTTTTAATATAGTTTTGATCTTTTTCGTCACCAAATTAGGATAATTAAAAAGATGTGCTAATTTCTTTGTAGCAATGCAAAAACAATTCAAGTATAAATAACTACACTTTTTAAGACGTTATTCATAAACAAACTATATTTTGTGGGAGATTTACCAATATGAAAAACTTATAGATAAATAAAGCTAAACTATTAATGTAATTAGTACGATTCTTTATAAGCAATAAAAGTTATTCAAATTCAAATAAAAAAAACGTCTTGATCAATAATACAAATTTACATTGGAGCAGGCCTTATGTATATTTTTTTCTTTGGTGCCTATTCAAACATATTCACTTCTTCTATTTGCTCACCTAACAAAATGATAACTAAAGACTCAATCTTTTGTATATAGATCAAAAAAGAAAGTAGGGAGTCATGGTCATTTTTACTTTTGTTGATATTGTAATAGGCATGAAGTCAAACAACAGAAATAACGGCAAAATATAAAAATTACTAATTAAAAACTTGAACAATATTGAGTAAAAGAATTTATTTTAATAATTATTCTTGAGAGAAATTTAAAAGATGAATGGGTAGACTTTTAACTTGATTCCTAACTGATCTTTGAAAGACATTTTTGTTTATGATTTACGTATATATTTTATGTCTGAAATGCTACTCATTTAAATTTTTAAATTTTGATCCAACCTAATAAAAGTACATATTGATCGATGAATGTATTTTACTTTTTTTTGCTTCTTTCAAAAAAAAAATAACAACCTTCATTCGTTATATTAACAATTTCAATGTATCGGCCTTCAAATACGATGCTGCTCATCTTTGTAATAATGTATCTTAGAACCTCATCGGGTCTGTTTATTTCTATTGAAGATCGTATTCCTTCTCGAAATCTTACATGTAAACATGATTTACCATCAACAACAACTATATTATTCGATTGTGAAGCATGTATGGTTACATCTCGTAATTATGCTATCGAAACCAAACTTTCATTAGCTGGTGCAGGACGAGCAGGTTTTTCCTATACTTGCCTAAAAGTTAATGAAGTCGAAGGCTATCATGAGAGTCTTGTACGTGAATGTCGTTATTATCCACGCGATACTCTCAGTGGTTTTGATGATTTTTGTATAGCTTCACCATATAGTTATCTACGCGGTTCTTATCGTGCTTGTTTATGCATAACAAGTACATGCAATTTTAATTATGCGCAATGCATTGAAGAAGTAAACCCTAATATCATACAAAAATCATCGTTATTTACTAATACAATTGTTCAATTAACCAAATTAGTTAAATGTCAACCACCTGGTGACGATTCGAAACAAGAAAAATCTGCAAGTTTAGCACCATTATGTCCAAATAATGATTATACATGTAAAAGCTACTTACTGGACAATGCTGTTTTATGTGTGATTAGTGTTGATCAAACAAATCGAACGACAAGACAATCTTGGATACCATCAATTTATTCAGCTTATTTAATAAAATATAAAACACAATACTGTAAGGCATTTACATCGACACCTGATAGTGTTCATTTTTCGCAATGTAAATTAGACGATGATGTTTGTATGTGTACAGTCGATGGATGTAATAAAGATTTAGAAACATGTCGAAAAATAAATCAAGGAATATCCGAGAAACGTTATTCAATTTTATTGATATTGCTATTTCTATTAAACACTTCAATTTAAAATAAAATTGAATTATTTTCACTTTTTGTAGTCATATAGATAATCCTAATCTTTCTTTTTGGATGGTTTTTAACCACAACATTGTGTGAAACTGACTTTTTCGGTCCGGGAATCGTTACAAGACATGAATAATTCAGTATCTGAAACACAGAGTAGAGTATAGAGCCTTTTTATACCATAAAAGTATCGATTTTATGCATGAGATCAATTTTTGTTTACGTAATGTTCGCTTACGGCCATACCACGTTGAATACACCAGTTCTCGTCCGATCACTGAAGTTAAGCAACGTCGGGCTCGGTTAGTACTTGGATGGGTGACCGCCTGGGAATACCGAGTGTCGTAAGCTTTTTATTTTTTGGTATAATTCGAATAACGTATTGACTGCATTGGATAATTTAGTTTTGATGTTATTGTCTTACTCCTCATGATTCATTTCATAGGAAATTCGTCAAGCAATCGTTTAGCCTCTGATTAACAAAATATATTGATGTGCATTTTGAAAGTTTAGATACAAGAAAAACTGAAAAAAAGGAAAAAGAAAACAAGCACAAAAGCGAAGTTCACTGTAGTACATATGATCATTCATGATGATTTGTTTTGACCAGTTGAGTTTAATGTATTTCTTTTCGATGAATCATTTCGCGATGCTGATGATTTACTAACTTCAGTTGTTTTCTTAGGCAATAATGTCTACAGAAAAAAAACGAATTTTAATTTACTATTATGATGAACTGTTTTTTTTCTTCGTTACTTCTTGAATATTCGGTAAGACGCCACCTTGGGAAATTGTTACACCCGATAGCAACCTATTCAATTCTTCATCATTTCGTATAGCCAATTGAAGATGACGTGGTATAATTCTAGTTTTTTTATTATCACGTGCTGCATTACCAGCTAATTCAAGAATTTCAGCGGAAAGATATTCAAGAACCTATTTAAATAAATGATTCATCTTAACATTTACTAGGTGAACTCGAAAAGACTAATTAGTTCACTTACTGCAGCTAAATAAACTGGAGCTCCAGCACCGATACGTTCAGCAAAATTACCACGACGAAGTAAACGATGAATACGACCCTATACAAAAATTTCTTCTACGATGATAGCGCTAGGATTAGAAAATCATACCACCGGAAATTGAAGACTTGCTTTTGACGAACGTGTTGCATTTTTCACACGAGCTTTTCCACTTCCTCTTGCGTTACCACGACCAGACATTTTTTTTCTGCTTCTTTTGAAATGATAAATATTCGTGTTTTTGTTTTTGAGCTTTATATTAGCACATTACTGTTGCAACTTTTTCCCAATTTTATTCGTTCGTTTCGTCGAATCATTATTAAATTACATTATCAGCTGACTTTTAATCAATGAAATTTATTTTATATAACCTCTAGAAGTTTCTTACTTTTCGTTCTGCAACCAATGATATCAATATCCACGTGTCTATATAAAGCGCAAATTTTACATTTTATCTCATAGTTACAACATGCCTCCTAAAACACCAAGTAAAGGTTCTAAAATGATCAGCAAACCAATCAAAGGTAGTGCTAGTAAATCAAGTGCTAGTGCTAATGTTGAAAAGAAACATAATAAAAAGAAACGTAAGTATTCATCTTACCCCTTGTTTTCAAGTTAACTATTCATTTTTCTTTAAATAGGCAAAGAAACATATTCGATTTATATTTATAAAGTTCTAAAACAAGTAAAAAGTTACTTAATAAAACACGGAAAAATGAATATTCTATTACATTAGGTTCATCCTGATACGGGTATTTCGAGTAAAGCAATGTCGATTATGAATAGCTTTGTAAATGATATTTTCGGTAGGGATATAATTTTGAAATCTTGAAATTAAATACATATTTTCTTCTATCTAGAACGTATTGCGAGTGAATCTTCACGATTAGCGCAATATAATAAACGTCAAACAATATCGTCTCGTGAAATTCAAACAGCTGTTCGACTTTTATTACCTGGTGAACTTGCAAAACATGCTGTATCAGAGGGTACCAAAGCTGTAACGTATGTAGAAATATTTTCATTGATTTATGTATTCCTCTTTTTTTTTTCTCCATAGGAAATATACAAGTCAAAAATAATCAATTCATCTTTAGTACTCTTTTATTTTCTTTTCGTTGTATTTCATTGTGAATATCGCTTTCTATTAAGCTTGATGATTTATTGTTCTATATATAAAATAAAATTAGTGATAAAATAGACAAGAATCAAAGATCTGTTAATGGTGATGTTGTAGTTATAGTTGCTTTTTCAAATTTACTATTAGCTACTTGAACTGGACGACGACGACGATGGCGTGTATGCTGATGTTCAGCGAAATTTTTACTTGACAAAGGCGGTAAAGAGTTTGTTCGACGTAATGGAGAGATCGATGGTTTCCTACGAGGTTGAGATGTGTGTACGTGTTCGTTGAATATCTATAATCATATGAAGTTGTAATTAATTTCAACTGATCGAAAACAATGTTTCTAGATGAATTTTGTTATTATAAGTTAGTTTAGCGGAAAACCTTGGCACTCTAGTGAATAGATTAACTTCTAGTTTTATCATGTCAATCGGTCTATATTACTAGTTAATTGTTTTCCATGATAAATATTAATAGTCACTTTTTTTACCTGTAAACAATCATAACACAGTGTTTTTGTTTGCGCATTGGGTTTAGTTATTTTTTCGTTGTTGCTCTCATTCGTTGTTCTTGATGATAACTTAATTAAATTTTGTATTCGTATTGGAATCGAAAGTTTAGAAGACGGAGGTATAAAATTATATTGCGAACATCTTTTGCATATAGCTTGTTTACAAATAAAACATCTTTGATGATTGTTAGAACGAAGAATGAATGATAGAAAAGAGAAAATATTTATAGTTTTTCGACATTGAAAGCAAATACGACCATCGTGAATATCAGTATATTGTTTATCAGTTGTTAAAGATGTTTGAACAAGAACATAACGTATATGACAAATTTCATTAAATGTTAACCACAGAATATTCGTTGGTTTTCTAATATCTAGATGATCATTATCGACTTCATCGGATGATGAATCTAATAAACAATGGACAACATCTACACGTTTTCGACCAGACAAGTCTCGTCGTTGACTATCATCTTCTTCATAAATATCGGCCATTGGTCGAACTCGTTTTCGAAGCGAACATGTTCGAGTTAAAGACTGCTTCGACATGAGTTATTTACTATTTTCCACTTGCTAGTTTTGATGACAAATAACCAGTATTTAACGATGATTATTTTTTCGCATACTATATACTTATATATATGGTATGTTATTCACCTTTAACTGCGTTCCCTTTTCGTTCTCCCTTTTTCTCTTACCCATTTTTTATTAATAGAAGAAAAAAAAACAGTCAATATAGAAAACAAATATAACTATACACAACTTAATCTTTTCATATTTTATATGCATGTGAATATTGGACTTAGTAGTAATTAAGTTGAATCAGTTCTGTATAAACCATGGCCTTTGCTAGAGCAACCGTTGATTCATAGGAGAAGAAATAATGCTTAGGATGTCTGAATGTTTAAATCATAAAAAAACCACTTATGATGTAAGACGATGATCAATTGAGTGCAGAATTTTTTTCCAACAAGATCATTTATCAATGCTTGTCAACTATCTTTTTCTTTTGTAAAACAAGTGTTTGTATAATACAAGCGAATAATTTTTTCGAATGGTAAATTTTTATTTATCTAGACTCATAAAATTAAATAGTTTCAATGAACTAAAAACTATTCTTAGAAATTCTTCATTGCTTCCATGCGATGGACAAAAAGTTCCATTGATCATTAAAATTTAAAAATATTAATATTCATCTTCAGTTTTATTCAGAATATGAAAAAAGAATTCCGATTATATCTTCCGTATCAGAGAATGCATTACAATTCAGTTACACAAAATCATGATTACTCTTTATACATTCTATTTCGTTCAAAATCAATCAGTGATATATAGAATCTTTTGCTTGCAACCACTTATGGTAATATCAGTTCATTTTGCGCTATTACTAATTTCCGATGAAACAAGTTTACGTTGAAGTTACGGCTCATGAAAGTCCTTCAGTATCGATTATTGTTAACGTTCATGAAATTTCCTGAAGGCTTCTAAGACAATAGAATTATTTTCATTCCTTCAAACCATATCCTTCAGACGATTCACAAGCATTAAATACTGCTTAGAAATCTTCGCAATATATTTCAAAGACTAAACTCGAATAACTTTTTATTTTTTGAAATGTATGCCAATTCTTCTTCGGTTCATTTTTTCAGCTTTATTTTCCCNAGGAAGTTTTTCAAATTACAAGTCATACTATTTAAATTGTAAAGTAGTTTTACAAGGACAAGCTCGCATAACATTTACTGGCTATATAAAATCGTATATATATATATATTCCGTTAAATAATAGAATCTTAAGTATCTATATAAATACGTTATCACTGTCCTAGAAAGCTATTTGTTCTTATCCGACCAATCTTAGTTTGCTTGAAAGCGATTGTACATCCATCTATCCATTATAAAATAATTTTCAGAGTTTGTTTTCATTATAATTGCATATCTTTATTTTAAATTTTGTTAAATTGAATTGTTTGGATAGGAAACAAGCAGATTTTCTAATGAATCATCATTATATTTATCAGCGTTATGATTCATAATGTAAACTGACGCATTTAAGATTGTCACTCATTCGGTTTTCCAGTAGGAATTATTTATAAGCTATTTTCATGTCCTATTTCGATGAGCATGATGAAGGTCGTATACAAGCTGAAACGATGGAAATTGCTGTGGCACTTATTTGTGAAATTCCATCACAAAGCCAAAATTATATACGAATGAAAGAACAAGTTGACCGTTTAACCCATCGCCATGAAATTTTATTTACTGGTATGCTACGTAAACTTGATTCCTTATCGAATAAAGTTAATAAAAGCGAAAAAAATCGTCAAGATATTATTGATGATTTGCTATGTCGTGATTTAACAACAATATTTAATCATCTAATTCAAAATGATAATATCAGCTGGGGAAAAATTATTACTATTTTAGCATTTAGCACATTTATTGCTAGAAAACACAGTGAAATATCAGATCGGATTGCATGCGTTACTGGACAGTATATGAATCAAAGATTAACAATTTGGATTAAAGATCATGGAGGATGGGTAAATTTCGAATATAAAACCACTGTTGTTTTAGATAGATCTTTTGTCGAATGCTATTATTTAAGGTTTTAGTTTCAGGAGTAATCGTTCATAGGAATTCTGAAATATTGAGTGAAGAAACTTGTAGAAACATTTAGTACTTGCTTAATTGTCTATAATAAATTAGATTGAACAGTACATATCAGGGCTGGAACCGGTAAGATATTTATAAACCGGTCCTGTCCGGCCGGACATAAATTATTTTCGAACCGGTGAAATTCCGGCAAATCGGACAACAACCGGTGGAGTTGATTACTTGAAAATTGTTTCAGATAGTTAAAATACAGTAGAAACTGATAGAGTCAGTTCCAGCAGCGGTGGCGATCAGTTAATGGTTAAATAGATCTATTCAAGGATTATGATTCAGCTTTTCACATCATAAATACTGATAGCTGAAAACTCTAAGTTTTCTGATTAAGCGTCTAAGGAAAAGTTTTTTGAAAATATACTTTTGAGAATTTACATTCTTGATGAAATATCATGAGGGTGTGGGTGTGGGTGTGAAGGAACTACCAAATAGAACATCCATACAAGCACAACACCACCCACACACCCACACCCACGCCCTAGCTAGGCGGACGAGAAAGAAGTAAAACACGACAGAAAAAAAGATCAATGTTGATAATGCATTGACCAACCAAATTGATCAACTGTCGCACTTCTGTTGATTTCTCTTTACTATGAAAGAAAATGAGATTTATTACTTGTGTTTATGATTATAATCAATATTTCTTCTGAATTCCACAAAAATTTTGCAGCATCAACAGGTTTATAGGACTTTTTATATATAAATAAATGTATATATATATACTGATAAAACATTTTTTTAACAAAAATAGAGCTAAATGAAGATAGTTATTTTAAAATTTCAACTGGCGATTTTCCTGTATTTACCGGCCCGGTTGAATTTCTTAACCGGTTCCAGCCCTGGTACAAATTGTTTTTAGTCAACTCCCTAAAACATACCTTCGTTTCTACAGTAAATATTAATGAGTAAGATATTTAACTGATTCTGATATCATTGTCTTGACTAGTTGATTTCGAACAAAGAAACTTCGCTTTTCGATATATACATATATTCTAAAGATAGAAAAATCAGAAACAGGATCTATTTAATAATGTAAGATCTGTTTTAAATTGTAAAGAAAGGATGTATGAATTATTCGAAACTATTTGAATTTCGAAATATCATTGAGTATTTGTTTTTAGGAAAGTATGGCTTTTATGGATTCAACTTATGATATTGATCGTTTAAACAAAATGTTTATTGTTTCTGCGGCTTGTATTTCTCTTAGTTTGATTGGCTTATTTCTTTTCTTGCGCTAAGCATTCTATATTCCACAATATTTATGTACAGGGATGTCCGAGTGAATGATGCACCCCGAATGTTGAAAGCTTTTTATTTTTCTCCAGCAGATTTCCAGTGTTTCATTTTGCTCACTGATTTCCCTAACCACTCAAGTAACTCTCCCTCACAGTCTCAGCATATCCCTGTATGTATAAATTCTTGGTTTTGCTGTTTATGTTGCTTATGTTGGTGTCGTCAGATGATAGTAATTTCTAGATTCGAATAAAGAATAATTATTTTCTATTTCAAATTTTAGATTTTTTTATTAGACATCTATAGATTGAAATTATCAATATGTCTGGTATGCCTTTAATATATTTTGCTACTTTATATAAATATAAAATTTCATTGATTTCATAGATAAATTAGCATTTCAATTTAAACTGCAAACAAAAATGCTTGAGAGGCAATCATTATCACATGACAAACAAGAAAAAATCGAACGTGATAAAGTCAAAAAAGCATTAATGAAAGGCAATATGGAAGCAGCTAAAATTCATGCTGAAAACGCTATTCGACATCATAGTGAATCTTTAAATTGTAAACGAATGGCCGCTCGTGTTGATGGTGTACAAGCACGTGTAGCTAATTCTGCTGCTCAACGACAAGTAAATTTACTTTAATTTAAAGTAAAAGACAAAATATGCTAAAAAGCTTCTTTTTTTCTTTCTCTAGATGGCAGCGAGTCTTAAACAAACTGTGTCGTTAATGTCAAAAGTTACAGCTAATATGCCATTAACTGAAACATCGAAATTAATGGATAGTTTAGAGAAAAATTTCGAAGATTTAGAAGTTAAAACAAAAGTTATGGATGATGCCATGCAAAATGCAACATCAGTTCAACAACCGGTTGATCAAGTTGCTATGCTTATGAAAGAAATGGCCGATGAAGCAGGCATTGAATTTAATCTTAATATTCCAAATGCACATGCTACAACAACATCCGTTCATCAAACGGAACAAGTAAACTTTTTATCTTAAGAAATTTAATTATTTTCTATTTTGTTTTTGTCTCTTCAGGATGAGCTTTCAAAACGCTTAGCGAAATTACGTGAATCATAAACGCGCAACCCAAATGAAATTAAAAGACACGAGCGATTCTCGGTGATACAATAAAATTATTATATCTGTTTAATTTCAGCTCTACATGTGTATATATAATGTGCTTGAATGCTTATTTTTCTTCATTTTTTCCTCTGCTATTAAGATCAAATTCTCAAAAACTAAATAAATAATGATTGATTATTCAGTATTAATGCATATTTTTTGATTTCTATGGAGAACTGGCATTCGCGAAATAAAGCGTAGTTTTTCACAGGCATATAAGAACGTATTCGCTGAAATCGCGGAAAATAAGGCTTTAGGTGGAATTTTAAATCACTCGTACTCTTCATAGCAATTGAGAACCCTGGCCAAAGAATCGTCGAATAGCATATTTAGTTATAGCATCAAATGGCCAGCTGTGACACATGATATCTATTGTGGGATTGGCGATTCAATTGATCCGTGCAATACAAAAAAAACAAGACCGGCATGATTCTTTCAATGGAAAAGTAATAGAAAAAGAAACCTGTCTCGTTCTGTTTTTAATCAGAAACAGCTATTTGCGTTTCATGCAGCTGTTTCATTTTCACTTATATAACTAAGTCTTAAGAGAAAAATATTTTTGTAAAAATCGATTTCGTAGTGCATGGAGAGATATTTTACACGATGAATGACACAGGCATGGCTATTAATACCGACGGAGAAGATTACATTGATCAATTAGGTTATCTTCTTCCGCTACAACGATCATTGACATCACTTGAACGAGTTTTGATTCTATTTATTGCTTCGATATTTGTTTCAATTGTTGGCTGTACTTTACTTTGTCTTATTTGTCCTCGATCACCTTTAAGACGAAAATATTATTCGAAAAATAAATTAAGTTAGTATGACTCAGAAAGTTACAAATACTTTTTACATTTTTTATTTGTTTAGATCAAGAGAAAAATAATTTGGTGAATACAACCAAAGCAAATTTAGTTATCGTTCCACCATCACCACCAAGCTACGAATCCATTGTTACAGCTGAGAATACTATAGATCTTACTAAATTATCTAAGAGTCCATATTCACATATAATAAGAAAATCATCCAATGGAGCACTATCTGACGGTGATGGTACTATCTCACATGTATGTAATTATTATATCTGTTAGTCAATTATCTCAACTATTCTTCTTCTATTAGGATAAGAATACATTAGAAAGAAAAGCTCATCGTTCTCAATCGGCTCGTTCATCGTTATCAAATGGTGGTACACTACACGCGATAAATAATAACTATCTATCAGGTCCTTATGCTCAAATAAATGTTGAGCTTGAAATAAATATCCTGGATAATTTTCTTGATGTTCATTTAACTAATGGTGAACATTTTTTACGTCATCCAGCATTTGATGAACCCAACGAACATTTTATTCATGTGAAATTATTAAATAATAAAATGTTTAAAAAATTCTATGACGAACAGAAAAAACGTCGGTCAAGTTTACCATTAAATACATGGAAAAAACAACAGGAAAAAGCAACAAAGTTTGTTATTGATTACCTTTTAACTGCGATATAAATCGATTTTATGTTTCTCTTTAGAGCTTTATTACGGACGTCAAATGATGCATTGGTATGTAATGAACACATGCAATTTCAATTGAACAGGAATGATATACCATTGACATCTGTTCGATTTCAATTGATTTGTATGGATCGATCTGGTTTGAAAGATTTAATGTTTGAAACATTACTTCCTTTAAATCCAACCATGATACCAAAATATCAACAAATAGTTGAATTTAAAACTCTTCCTCAAGTTCGACTGATTAGTTAAATTTTTTAATCTAAAATTTAAATTATAGGCTAATTTTGGAGAACTTTCGCTTGGTATAAGTTATCTTCCAACTGCAGAACGATTTACAATTAATACTTACAAACTACGCTATTTATGTAAAATAGAAAAAGACAAGACCATCGGTATGTAAAGAATATAATTCTCTATAGTTTCCTCTACATATGTATGTTTTCGATCAGTAAAAACAATTATATTACAATTCACATTACATTTAATATCACCGATTTATCAACATGAGAAAATAAATTTCATCTAGTCTCCTTCCGAACTCTTTTCTCCGAGGATCATTGATGCATAGAGACTTATGCATTGAATTAAGTGGTGTATAAATAGTCTCAAAATTACAAAATCCTATCTACAATCATAAAATAGTTGATACTACTTCGTATAGTATTTTCAGTTTACACAAGAAATTGTTTTTTTTCTGTATCTCTTAGATGCTCGTATAACAATAACATTATTTCATAATGGTCGTCGTTTTTTTCAAAAGAAAATTCCCGTAAGCCTGAATGGTTCTACATCAACTGATTATGAAATAAAAGATAGTATCACGGAAAATATTCCACAAAATGACATTCATTCTGTATATGCCCACGTTGAATTCAATTCAAAAGATGATGCATGTATTTCTTCAGCATCAGTTCTACTCGGTAATTGTACACGTTATGAGACGGATTGGCATAAAATGCTTGAATATCCCCGACAAACTCACCAACGATGGTATCCATTACTTGGATAAGAATCTTTTCTTTTTCATGTAGCTGTATTTAAAGAATAAAAATCGCGTTTAATTTTCATCGCTTTGATGTACCTGAAATAATTTTTTAAGACGATTTATTAAAATATTTTAACTATCCAGGAACAACAACAAATTAGGCTTCCAACTTGAAGTCCGATGTTTTCTTCCCGTTGAAATTTATTTTCTGACACATATATTTAAATGACGACAGTCAGGATGATAACTGAGCTATCTGAAATAAATCTAAAATTGAATTCATCGATGCACTCGGTCCATGTCGTTTTAAAATCGTCATAGGAGGAAGAGATCTTGGTACCATAGATTTCAAACGAAATGGTTTTTCAATTTTTTTACTATTGACATGTGTATGAGGTATATCACTATGAGGTAATCGATCAGTTATTTCATTAATGGATAGAGATGATTTTAAATTAATACCCGATCTTGTTGTCGTCGTAAAATTTGAATTACGACGTGAATTACCACTTGCAAACAATTGGTCTGTTGAGAAATACATCTTTTTCAATTTATTAACTTTATTTATTTTTCCTTTTTTCATTGCATCGAACATGTCATCTTGAATTCTTTTAAGAAAAATCGAACGATTTTCTTTGATACCAATGCTTTCCCATTCTCGTGCACTGAAATGCGTATTTAAATCGCATGTTTGTTGACTTGCATGACCTTTTCTTAATAATAGTTGTGCCATATCAGGTAATTGAAGTTTTAAAGCAAATAAATAGGGTGTTAAACCATTTCTATCAACGACATCAACTGAAATACCATAATGAACCATAGTTGTTATTAGCGGTTCAATTATTGTAAGATTATTTAATTCAACTGCTTGATGTAAAGTTGTACGTCCACGTTTATCTAATGCACGCCAATCGATTTCACCACCGATTTCATCAAAGAAAATTTGAAATGAATCAAGTTGTTGTCGAGCCATAGCTTCATTTAATATTGTAAAACCATTAACATTATCTCGTTGTAGTGGATTAATTCCATGATCTAAACAATATCTTATCATTCGACATCGTTTATGTGAATCCTTTATATTTAATGCATAGAATAAACCATTTCGACCCTCTTTTGATGTAACATTTAAATTATAATTTTGTCGTATATATAGTGCAAGTCGTTTATATTGAGAATTTTGTATAGCATGAAATATTTCCGATTCTATTACAGATAGTTTATGTTCGTTGTCAGTCATCAGTTGCTTGATCGTCGGATTGTAGAAGCAAAAAAGAAATTTATTGAAATGTTACTGTCGTTGTGTAAACAATCAATTGAAGTCAATAAATACATTTAGAAAAATGACTAGAAACATAAGAAAAGAAAAGAAAATGTTTTCACGCCTGTTCTTATTTTTTTCCTGAAAAACAAGTAATGGTTGATCGACATTACAACTCAATGTATGTGTTATTTCAGACAAACGTACTATTCATTTTCTGCTATTAAACTATTGTGTAATTAATCGAGAAAATTTTTATAAAATGCATGTTTTCTTGAAAAATACATTTCAATTCTTTGGTTTTCACGTGTGAGCTTACTGTTTGTTTAAGATGTTTTCCATTGTTGCTGAAAAATGCAAAATAATCAATTGTATGCATAAAAATAATAGATCATATAGGTTTTCTGTTATTACTATACAATATTCACTTGTAATTTTTATTATTAAACAGCTGCTGGCACACATATATGCCTGCATATCAATTACACACGTAGCATTTACAAGTTAGAAGATAATTTTATATCTGAAGATAAATTAGCAAACTTTATCCATGTATCTAGCTTGTTTTCAGTTTTCGGATAATTCTATTGCTGTTTTGGTATACTTATACGAATATTGTGCAACATGGTAATGTAAATTTTTTAACTATTAACTCACATGCATATCCATCGAGAAGGGCATCGTGAATCAGCAACATACTTATGGCTGTTTTTTTTCAATTACTTCTCATAGAAAATAGAATCTCAAAAATTATGAATCGTCACTTGTTAGTGTCATTCTTCGTGCACAGAACGTTATCTATCATGGTATCATTGAAAATTTACTGGTTGGATGAAAGAATTCAGATTGGCGGTCTTCATCTACTCATTTATGTCTAGAACAGAGCTGCCGGCTTGGCCTGGTGTCTGGCAGGCACCTGGTGACCTACCAGACCAGGCCTGATCCGCCCAGTCAATATATCCAGACTGGTCCAGACCATGCCAAGCCAACAGCTTTGGTCTGGCTGAGAAATGATATTGATTTTTCCAGTAATCATCTTGAAACATTAGATGGCGCTGCAAACTGCTGATTTTGTTCACTTCCTAATTCGTTCTTTTGATGATTGTCTCTTTGTTTTCATTTCGTATTTTGTGTAAGAACTTGTTATTTGTTATCTTCATCAACATAAATTAAATTATTGAAACTGAAATTATATGTCAATTTGAAAAATCAGAAATATCACTTGATCTGCAGGTCAGATCAAGAAGCCAGCCAGTCCACAGCGTTCTGACCCCCAGGTTGAGCCAGACCAGGTCAGGCCAGGCCGGGAAAAGTGGCCTGTTGGCATCTCTGGTCTAGAAGCGCCCAGTGAAAACTTTTAGGGATTAAAATCGATTATAATTTCGAAATCCTCTGGGCATAATCCAAATTGGTAATAGGATTTTTCTGCAATAAAATCAAAATTTTAAAAGATTGGAATCTTGATTTCAATCAACATCAATCGACTATTCGTACTCGACAATTGATTGCAAGCAATTTCAATTTCGATTCTAATCGATTAAAATTTTGATTTTGTTGCAGAATAATCCGATTGATAATTTTGATTATAATCAATAAAAATCGATTAGAAAAGTATAATAATCAATTCGCACAAATGTGATCCATAAACGTTAGTTCCTGTAGGGCTCACACACGTAAGCTTAGCTATAGATTAAGAAAAGGTTTTCAAGGAATATGAATCGGACAGATCAGATGATTTCGTTTAGGCAAACTGAATCTCATCAGCACTGTTACTATGAAGTAGATATGGGCAGCTCCGACCATTGCACGCTCCAGCTCCGCTCCAGAGTTGGAGCTGCTCATCTCTGCTATAAAGTAGAGAAACTTGAAAAATGTATCATCAGTGCTTTATAAGGAGTTAATTAACTTTTGAGTCAAAGGAAGA